>BMAU01000162.1:867500-1007899 GCA_019973935.1 Trichonephila clavipes
ACAGTAAGAATACATCTCAAACGCACATTCTATTTTAGACAAAGCACATGTCACTTTTTGGCAAATTGCCTGAAGTAGTATGCTTTCAAGATTCTTTTTCTTTACTATTCGATTACTTCTTACCATTCATCACCTTTTAAAGCATATCCAAATGTCGTAATTACCATAAAAAAGACGGGAAGGAAGATATGTTTAACAACGATTTCTTTTTAACTACTTGTTTCACTTAGGAAATGCATGATGCCTTTATAATTACTTCGGTATAGATAAAAGTTTTAGCCTCTGTGTCCTGATATATATATATATATATATATATTAAATATATATATATACATATATAATATATATATATATAATATATATATATAATATATATATATATATATATATATAATATATATATATATATATATATATATATATATATATATATATATATATATATATATATATATATTAAGAGAGAGAGAAGAAGAAGCATCAAATGTATTTTTTGATGCATTTAACATCAAAAGTCGTATTTATTTTCGTATAATTCATCATTATGTTTTTTTTTCAAATTAAAAGAATCAAGGAGGAAATCTAAAACTATTCAAGTCGATATTTTCACTAATTTCTTAAAATTATTTTGCAGTCAGATTTCCCGTAATTTTTTTAACTTGTAAGCCTAATCGATTGCATATTAAAAATGACTGGCATCATTTAACATTTTTCCGGTACATAGTTCATAAACTTGCAGTACATGTTCAAATTTAATTGTATCAGAACTTCCCACGTAATCAAAACAAAAATATTTTAAAGCTGCGTTAAGATGTAAAAAATATATTACTAATAAAGCATTTTAACATAAGTATGGAACTAAAAGATACACAAACGAAGATTATGCTGTTTTTTATTGGGTATTTTAAATGGGTGATGCAGAACGAAAGAGTGTCGTAGTTTCTAATACTATTTTTACAATTTTATTGGCATTGATTTGTGTTTATATTTTATTTTCATCTTTTACTCTATGGCTCTAACTAAACCTTTTTTGGTTGAACAGGACTCACTTAGGTAAAAAAGCAATTCGGAATTATGAATTCACTACATCGTACATCAAAATGTTTATGTCAGAGATTCTTGTCACAATGATTTTGACTATTTTTTCTTTGTAAAATTTCTATAATTTATTCTACTATAGTATAATGTAAATGATTTTAGTGTTTAAAAATTTAAATATATTTTAAAAGACTGAAGCAGAGAGTTTTCTTCGCAAGTATATCATAACCCATTAAATAGTCAAGGTTTCCGGCTAAAACCGTTTTTAAAACATGTTTTTGTAGCCTTAATGTATTATACTCGAGCTCTGCTAAAGGAATGAGATTAGTCACCACGATTAACTTATTATTCAGTTGTAACGTGAAATATGTGTAGAGAAAAAAATATGTAAAACTTTAAATGATGAATTAAATAATTTTTTCTTTAAATACTTGTGTTTTTTTTGTTTGTCTGATAGGAAAAATACGATTGAGTAAAGATCGAGTTTTCGTATGTTTCATATATTGTTTAAATAATATAATAAAGCCTGGATCATTTCAACTGTCCAAAGACTTTTTCTAAACTCTTCTCAAAACACACTTCCATTATCAATGGATTGAGTAAAAGTAAAATATGGAGCACACAGAATGTTTCCAAGAAAAGTGTGAGAACTTTCGGCGCACTAAATAGAGCTATTTTTCTTCTTCCCTCGGAATCAAGGTCTTAACAATACCAAAAAGTCTTTTCAAAACGAAATTCAGAAAGAAACTGAAATTGCATTTGGAAATCAAGACTTGAAAGACTTTCTTTGGAAGAAAGACAATAAATTTCTTTTTTTCTTCTTCAAGAATAAGCTGTATTATCAAGCCCTTTTGAGAACTTTTTTTGAAAAAATGTTCTTTAAAATTTTCAGGAAGTGTTAAAAAGTTATCTCTCCATTTTTCAATGTTCCTTTTTCCAAGTGAAATAGTCTGTTAAGTTAGAGTAGGTCTAAATAAAAAGTGAGAAAACTGCTCTAAAATTGAATTACAAGTAAAGCTAAAATATCAGTAAATTAGAAATAGCTATTGAGCATACATAATGAAGAATAAATTTCAAACGAAATGAAATATAAATGCAATGAAAACGATTTCTTTCTGTTTTATAACTCTAATAATTTATATATTTGCATTCAATCATAGATCTTCTAATGGAAACAAAATAAAGCACATTTAGATTTTGAAAAAACTTGATGTAATGATTTAAAGACTGAACTTAAAATTTATCATTATGGGAAGGAAATCCTAAAATTCTCAATTATTCTGTACAAGTGATGAAGTGTGTATTAAGCTTTGTTATAAAATCCATTAACTTAATAAGAACAAAATGAGTAATCATAGACAGTGTCAAGAGTTTCTTAGGATAATGAGCACTGAATTTTCAAATGTTTTTTTACTATACAGAAGCAAGATGGCGCAGTAATTTCAACTTCGCCTATTGCACCCGATATTAAGTTGTTTCTTCAACAAAAGCAAATTCATCCATCTCATTAATTGGATATTTTTCCATCATTATTAAATCCAAACTAAATTAAACGAGACTAAATTTTACAAATTTAAAATAAATATGTACCCATACATACTAATTTAAATTTTAAAAACTTAATAAAAAGTTAATTTATTTTAATAAAACTACGTAGAGTAAGTTTTTATTTCAATTTGTTGAAAAAAAATTGTATGTGTGGACCAGGCTTTTTATTTTGCAATGTGTCCGTCAAACGGTTATAGCTTAGAATACCACGGTCTAGTACATAAATAAGTATTATAACAATTTCATGCAATAATCCCTTTTCTTTCCGTTCATATTTGAATTACAATTTATATAGTCATTAAAAAATTACAATGTAACTTGTAATTTTTTACTCAAAATTTATATTAAAATTTATTTTTAACTCGTATATTTTAATTTTATCAGAATTGTCACAAATACAGTTGTACAGAATTATGCGCTAATATTATTTCGTTTTGTAATTTTTTTTTAAATTTAAATATTACAACTCTTTTATTAAACAAAATAATTTTGCAGACTAACCAGTTATGCCAAGGAGTAAGAAATAAAAATGCATATATGATCTGAAATGAAATTCTAAAATGAGTAATTTTCACGCTGAACTATTTTCAATTTTCAGCAATGATGTATTAAAATTGTAGTACAGCTGAGCCTGTTTTTGTGCGGTAGATAGGGACCGCATAAAAATAAACGCACAAAAAAAATGTTCGAAAATTTCGTAAATTCTTACATATAACAAACTAATTCGGGAAAATATTACAGAAAAATTTTTATGCGGTGGATAGGGACCGCCTAAAAAAATGACATTTATAAAATATGCCAATTATTTACGAAATTTATGTGAGAGTACATTCATAACAAAATAAATAATTAAATATTCCACATAGAATCATTAAAAATATATATATATATAGTTTCTCATTGTATACACGGATAAGTTTTCAAAATGCACATATATAATTCATTGCTACTCATCATAATCGAAAACCCTGAAATGAATAAGCTCAAAATCACTTTCGTCACTTGAAGGTACTTTTTCAATTGGTTTAATTTTTAGCAACATAAAGTAAGAGATAACTCTTTGTGACGAAGATCGGGTGGTCAGCTGCTTGTAAATGTTATGATAACCAGATATACATAATTGAAGCTCTTTTTAGAATCTCATATTCCTTTCATAATTGGTATCAATTTTAAAAACTCCTTTTCCAATTTGTTGAAAGGCTGAAACCCTGCATATTTTAATCCGCTCTCAAAATATCCGGTTCTTCTTGTCAGTCTGTATAATCTATTTTAAATTATTGATAATATCACTGTCATTGAAAGTTTCGTCTTCAATCAAGCGCGGGCTGCTGGAGCGTTGAGAGAAAGAAACAAAATGCGCATTGTCGAGATACTGTTTATAATAAAGGAACAGAGCGTCTTGAAGTTTCTACATTTCAGTGGCGTAATGTACACCCCCGCATCATGGGGGTAGGGGGTAAGGACTCTAGGGGCCCAAGGTCTGACTAACACTAAATACGTACTTACCGAATTTATAAAATATTAAAAGCAAAGCCTGACTTTCAAGAGTGGGGAGGGCTAACATTTTCCGTCACGACACAAGTAATTAGACAGAAAATGTTCCAGTGGCACAAAGGACATTGAAATTCATATATCGCATAAACAAAAAAGATCACACATAAAAAATCCCACAAAACAAATCTCACAAAAATAAAATTGCATAAAAAAAGACCGCACAAAACAGGTTTTACTGTACTACCAAAAAATACCAATATTCCAAAGTACTTAATACAGTATACGTATTATTCACACTAAATTAAATTTTTCGTATGCAAAACATAAACATAATATGAACACCATCATTCTTCCAATAGGTTACATCTCAAGCAAAGCATTATTCCATTTGGTTTTTGGTTAAGGACTCTGCAACTACAATTGAAAATTAGTTACATACAGAGGTTGTGTTACACTGATTACAGAATGAAAATCTGTAACAATATATAAACAATTGTTTCTTTATTGATAGTTAATCAAAAATTGTTTTCGATGCTCAGATAGATTAATTGTAATTCGACAAAAAAAACCATGGTTTCATTTTAAATCGGGTAATTAAATATGTCATGATATTATGATAAGAATGTATTTATCGCAGTTCCAGGTGTCTACCTTTTGATTTCAGATCTGAAGTAATGTTGTAAGGTTAACTGCCTTAGTTTATTCTGCTATGAGATAATTAAGCTGTAGTTTAAAAGATTCAATCAAATTTGTTGCTAGTTTAATAATATACCATATTCGTTAAAACAATTTTAAAGAATTTGTCGGCTGGGTGGCGTGGTTGGTTTGCCGATGGCCATCTGCACCCAAGGTTGCGGGTTCGATCCCGGACCAAGTCGGTGGATTTTCATAATGCTGAAAATCGACAGCGGCCATGTCGTATAATTATACGGTATTTCTCCCCTCTTTTGTAGTAAAACATGTATAAACCCACTTCTAAGTTATATTTTTTAAATTCTAGTTGAGCCTCTGTACAGCGGTCTGAGTTATATACAGGCAAAATATTATTATAATAGAAGCATTTTTCACAAAAGGAGAGTATTTTGAAAATAGGTCATTCTATGTTCATTTTTTGTCAAAATATTATACTTAAATAATTTTCTATTGTAATTCTATCTTAAAACAATTTTATGTACATTTTCTAATCTAAGTGACACTAAGTATCATAAATATTATCCACTTATACGCTTTTGCAAAATCACGGTTCCGAACGTAGTGAACGTTAACTGACGAACATTTACAAAACTCTATTCTGGAATCATTTACAAATAGTCTTTGAACTTATATTATAAATCGTAAGAGCCTTTTATAAATAATTCGTAGACTCTTTCCTGTCATATTTGTTCCATCCGCTAAAATAACTATCCTGTTAAAGGTATCTGTCACACAATGCCAAAGTGTTTCGTAAGTTCAAATGCTCACACACGAATTAAGTCCCATACTTTCCTTTCTTACTTCTAAGGTAAACTTAACAAATTTTTGACAAATAGTATTTATTATTCGAATTGATGTATACCATCAACCCTACTCATTTTATGGAAATAGCTTATGAATATAAAAAGTCGGACAATATTCGGAAACGTGTGGTCTATTCAAAATTAAAATAAACAAACATAAATAATAGTGAATAGTTTTTCCTTCAGAAATAATTCAAAATAAGTAAATTATACATTAATTTGTATATTAAAACAGTTTAAGCTTTTGAATAAATATTGAAATGTAACATTCAACATTTAGTTCGTAGAATCATTCCTGATATTTTTTTTCAAAATGCACATGAACACAATTCTCAGACGTATATATAAACTATGGTTTAATAATATAGAGTGTAATAAAATTTATTTATTAAGAAAAAATTATGAAATATAGAAATCCAAAAATTAATTTTTCTTCTATCCCAACACTATTTTTAAATAACTTTATTCTTATCAAGTAAGAAAAAATTAATTATTTATTAAAACATTTAGAATTAAAATAAATATTAAAATATAACTGCATTAGTTTATTATTATTAATTCTGATGTACTTAATAATGTTTAAATAAATATAAACTAGTATAGAATAAGTTTAAATAAAAACAGTAATTAAGGGTAAATTAGTCACACAGTAGTTATTTATCAAGTCTAAAACAATATTTTTATCTGAATAATCCGTTCAATTATTTTAGCTTCTCAGATCTATTCTTGATGGAAAAAATATATATTACATTTCTTTTGCATAAAAAATTATTGAACTTTCATATTTTAATTGTTGCTGAAACATGGAAAACAATTTAAAAATAAATATTTTATAAAACTTTGTTTAGTTTATTTAACACATTGGAGAAAAATGTTAGTGAAGTGTCCCTTCATGTATTACCTCATTGAATCTGAACTTAGTAAATATTGCTTCTTAATTTTATACACTGCTAGACAATTGCTAAGGACGGATCACAAATTGCTGTGTAGCATAACATTAAGCGAGACATGAAGCCTAGTAGGATAAAATAGAGTTGCCACACTGTTCAGACAATAGAATAAAGAATAGTTATTGTTCTGGAAAGTACAAAAGCTGTGAAACATCTGAAAGAAAAAAAAATATTCATCTGATCTGCGTACGGAGAAATGGAACAATGCATCTAAAAGTCAGCAGGCACCTTAAAAAGAAAGGTATCAGTACGGGATATGTCCACCGTGGAGTGTGATGCAACATTCCACACGTCGTACCATACTTTGCACAACATTATCCAGCAGCTGTTCAGGCAATTTATCCCATTCCTCTGTGAGTGCACGGTTGAGGGTGTTCTTGTTTGTCGGAGGATAGTTTAGACCAGCAACTTGCCTCCCCAAAGCATCCCACACATTTTCAATGGGGTTTAGATCTGGAGAACGCGCTGGCCATACGAGACGTTGAATATCCTCGCTGTCTAGACAATCCTGACCAGCGAGTGTTGGATGACATGTTGCGTTGTCGTCCATAAAAACAAATTTATCACTGACAGCACCACGGGAAAGACGAACATGAGGAAGTAGAACTTCATCAATGTATCGTTGGCCCGTCATAGTCCCATTCGCAACCACATGTAGGCGCGTGCGGCCATTGATCATGATGCCGGCCCACACCACGATACTGCATGTCGGATATCGGTCCTTTTCCTGGATATTTTCTGGACGATAAGCAGGACCACTTTCGTGCCAGATCAGTTAGCGTCTACAATCCGATGACAGACTGAACCTACTCTCATCTGAGAATAGTACGCATGCCCAGTCCTGTTTAGTTCAATTGTGATGCTCACGACACCATTGCAAACGGGCAGTACGGTGCTGTCTGGTCAATGGGACACACACAACAGGTCTGCGTGCGTATAGTCCTCCTCCCCTCAAACGTCTGGCAACAATTTTTTGAGAAATCTGCTTTCCTGAGGCAGCAAGAAACTGATTTGCTACCTGCTGAGCTGTGTGCGCCTGTTCCTTTTTGCTGATAGAACGATATATCTGTCTTCTGAGAAGGCGTCGTACTTCTAACACGACCTCCCCCGTGCCGTCTACTACACATTACAGTAGTTTTAAATGACTTCCATAGCCATGAAACAACGCTGTGAGCGATGTCGTACTCCCTGGCAACATCTGTTTTTTTTCGCCCTTCTTCGATCTTTCCAATAATTCGGAAACGCATAAAATCATCTATGTGATGTCGGGAAGACATGCCATAAATTTTAAGTTCGTCTATTAAATCTTTCCTGTAAAACTTTGACTTGAAACAACAATAGTCCACACGCGTCAAAACCTTTAAAGCTCTCATGAACGCTATCACGTGATGAACAGACGTGGAAAAAATTTTCCATACTCCTACTTCTTCTTACTAATATCCCGCACTTATTCTAATTTTCCTCATTTTGCTTCCTTTCCTTTTTGTGGTTGCTATGGATGATAGTGTTATCCGTCCTTAGCAATTGTCCACACAGCAGTGTTGTAAAATTTATGGAAACAAAGTTTTATGTGAATATTATTTTTATTTATTTTTTTCCTTCTCGTTTTATCTCTTAGTATTTAAATGGGAGAAAAATAGCAAAAAAGAAAAAAAATCTAATGTATTACAGATAAAAAGAAATGTCAGTTAAATACAGAACACAAAAAGAAATTTTCGAATTTACATGTTAAAAGTTCTTTAAACTTTCGCTTTTAATTTAATTTTAATTTTTAACCAATATTTCCATTAAAAAAAAAAAAACCCGGCTAATGAACTCAACTCGGGAACGTAGAGGTTGGAAAAAGAAAAACACACACATACGCATACAATTCCCTTTGTTTTGTTACAAAATCTTTTTATGTCCTTATTTGCAGTTTACATCATTTTTAGATCATAAACGAATATCTTTCACTATATCCGCTAGTTCACATTTGAAGAAATAATTTCCTTACAGTCACTTTTAGCAAAATTACAAAAAATATCATATTTTCCTTATTCTGTGTCTCGTGAATTTTCTTTTCCAACATGCAAAATATATTAATACAAAAGTTTTTTAAAAGAATTTAGCTCTTATAAATGTCGAGTAATAAATACTTTCAAATGAAAAATATCTACCATAATAGAAAAAGCTAACATTTGAGCTCAATTGCATCCTACCAATAACTGCGTAGTAGGTAAAAATAGAAAAGAAATACAGTTGGGGTAAATGTAATTGAAAATAACCCGCACTATTCAACAGACTTCTATGGTTCCTTACCCGCCACCTGGACTTGAGAAGGTTGCTAATTATAAAAAGAAACATCACAATCAAGATAAATCAAGAAAAATAAATCAAGAAAATTATAATATGTAAATATATTGTTATAAATTATTTTTAACTTATCTATTAACTTTGGAATTTATTTTTTTCGTTCTACTATACTGTTCGAAGTAATTGAGACAAATATGTTTTTCTTGTTTGAGATGGTATGTGATTACTAGCGATGTCCTGAACCACCTCAAACACATTATATCTGCCTTTAGGTAGTGTGACAGATTGAGTTTGAATATAATTTATTCAATCTAATGTATCAGGAGGTCAGTTGTGAGCCTTTCAGTGGGACAGCTGGTAATTTCAATTTTGCGTTCTCTATAAGACGTGTTAGTTCTACTTGTTCAAAGATAGATATTACTCCGAGGAACCGTTCTAAAATAAATCGCTTTCAATGAACACTCTTTTATGATTGTGAGAAATACAACTATGGCAGTTGGAGTGATCGAATTAAGTGTTTTAAGAACATTTCAAAATTCTAGAATATCGTCCCCAAAAAGAAAAGAAAAATCTGGACGCAAGTGGAAAACTAGTCTAAGAATAGATAAAATTTCAATAAGTAGCAAAAAAAATCCAAAAAAGACAAGCATAGAGCTTTGAAGAGATTTATTGGAAAATGGTTTTGAAGTGAGTACCTAAACTGCATGGAAAAGGCTTCTGGAAGGTGGCCTTAAGGGAACACAACTGAGGAGAAAAACTATTTCTAACTCAGAAAATGATGAAAAAACGCTTAGCATGGGCCAAAAAATATCGATCATGGACTTTCAACGACTAGGAGAAGGTGATTTTGAGTATTGAAACATTTATTTGTGCAGAGATACAAATCAAGTGTAGTTAGACGAAGTGAAGTTGAAGCTCTGCTGCCAAATCATATACAACAAATTGTAAAACACCCTTTTTTACAGATGTTTTGGGTTGTTTTTTTTACAACAAATGGCCCTGGAAGCTTAGTTCATCTTGAATACATGATGAATTATGTCAAAGATATAGAAATATTATGTAGTAGGGTATTGTTCCATTCATGTAAACATTTTATGGAACATTTCAACATGACTTGGCCTCTTGTCGCAATTCGAACTTGGCCCATACTTTTACGCGGAATATGCAATGAAAATGCTCTATGGCTTATAAATTCCCCAGACCTAAATCCTATTCAAACTGGTGGTATTTCTCTTAAATGTATCGCACGACAACAGAACAAATGATAAAAAGGACTATACTAGTGTGTTTTCAAAATGATGAAATCAAAAATACATGTGTGCTACTCTAGTGAAGTCAATGTCAAAACATGTTTAAAAGGTCATTTCCGCTAAAGGAACTCCGACTTCGTATTAATAAACAGATTTTTCAGTCTATTTAAGGTAAATGGTAAAAAGCTAATGTTTCAGAAAAAATCACTTTTTTTCCATTTGTCTCAATTAATTCGAACAGTATAGTATAGTATTATAGTCTGCTTTAAATTATTAATTTATGTAACTCTTTACTTAACTTTTCATACTTTTTATTTTATTTAAGGATACTTAATCATTTGCCATTTTTAAATTTTATTGCAAAAGTTGACATCCTTTTTGTCATAAATCTCGATGTGAGAATTCAACATATGACTGTTAGAATTCAAATTGATATGTGTTTTTGACACATAATAAAAAAATATGTTACTTTTACTAATCAATTTTATTAGATTTTCGATTGCAAAGAATTTTTTTCTATTTTGTTAAGCGTGAAAAAGTATCCTTGTTTGTTACATCTTAGTTTCAATTAAAAATGAACCATTTTTACGAATTTGTATTCTACTATTAAAAAGACAACGGAATTGTAGGCGTGGAATTTCAAAAATATTTATGATTTTGTTTAAAGTATCTAACACTATCTTATAGTTAATAATTTGGGTTATATGTGTACGTTTTCACTTTTTCTATTTTAATAAAATTTAAAATCTAAGCTTTTATGCGTCGTCTTTGTATATTTTTTTCTGATTGGATATGAAAGTTGTGAAATTAAAAATTCAGAATTATCTACTTTTATTTATTTATTTAATTAACATATTTTTATACCTCTTCCTGAAATTTAGTATTTAATTTCTTTTTATAAATTATGAAAAGAATTTTTAATTAAAAATAAATTATTGAAAACAGAAAAGTTGAAAACTCGAAATCCTATTTAACTTAAAATTGCAAAGCTTTTCCCTTACAATTACTCGAGGATATTTTCATTTTAAACTTTTGAATCTTACAAACTTTTTTTCTTAGTTTTTAAAATGTATAGAAGAAATATAACATTATTTTATTAAAATAACTTAACAAATATAATAAATAACAAATAAAATAAAAATAAGTATAATAAAAAATATATAATTAATAATAAATATGATTAATGATAAAATATAATTAAGAATAAATCTAATTAATAATGAATCTAATTCATAATAAACATAATTGATAATAAATATAATTGATAATGCTTATAATTAATAATAAATATTATTAATAATGGTAGTGGTGGTGGGACTAATCCCCATCCAGTCTAGTGAAACTAGACCAGATCCACACATGAGTCCAAAAATCTGTACAAAGTATTATTAATAATAAATATTATTAATAACAAATGTAATTAATAACAAATGTAATTAATAAATGTAATTAATAATAATATAATTAAAAATAATATAATTAAAAATAAATATAATACACTGCTGGACAATTGCTAAGGACGGATAACACTATCATCCAAAATGAAAGGAAGCAAAATGTGGAAAATTAGAATAAGTGCGGGATATAAGTAAGAAGAAGTATGAGTATGCAAATTTTTTTTCCACGTCTGTTCATCACGTGATAGCGTTCATAAAAGCTTTAAAGGTTTTGACGCGTGTGGAAAGTTGTTGTTTCAAGTCAAAGTTTTACAGGAAAGATTTAATAGACGAACTTAAAACTTTTGGCATGTCTTCCCGACATCACATAGATGATTTTATGCGTGGCCGAATTATTGGAAAGATCGAAGAAGGGCGAAAAATAACAGATGTTGCCAGGGAGTTCGACATGGCTCACAGCGTTGTTTCACGGCTGTGGAAGTCATTTAAAACTACTGAAATGTGTAGTAGACGGTACGGGGAAGGTCATGTTAGAAGTACGACGCCTGCAGAAGACAGATATATCGTCCTATCAGCAAAAAGGAACAGGCGCACCACAGCTCAGCAGGTGGCAAATCAGTTTCTTGCTGCCTCAGGAAAGCAGATATATCGAAAAACTGTTGCCAGACGTTTGAGGGAAGGAGAACTATACGCACGCAGACCTGTTGCGTGTGTCCCATTGACCAGACAGCACCGTACTGCCCGTTTGCAATGGTATCGTGAGCATCACAATTGGACTGAACAGGACCGGGCACGCGTACTATTCTCAGATGAGAGTAGGTTCAGTCTGTCATCGGATTGTAGACGCCAACTGATCTGGCGCGAGAGTGGTCCTGCTTATCGTCCAGAAAATATCCAGGAAAAGGACCGAAATCCGACATGCAGTATCATGGTGTGGGCCGGCATCATGATCAATGGCCGCACGCGCCTACATGTGGTTGCGAATAGCACTATGACGGGCCAACGATACATTGATAAATTTCTACTTCCTCATGTTCGTCTTTTCCGTGGTGCTGTTGGTGATAAATTTGTTTTTATGGACGACAACGCAACATGTCATCGAACACTCGCTGTTCAGGATTGTCTAGACAGCGAGGGTATTCAACGTCTCGTATGGCCAGCGAGTTCTCCAGATCTAAACCTCATTGAAAATGTGTGGGATGCTTTGGGGAGGCAAGTTGCTGGTCGAAACTATCCTCCGACAAACAAGAACACCCTCATCCGTGCACTCACAGAGGAATGGGATAAATTGCCTCAACAGCTGCTGGATAATGTTGTGCAAAGTATGGTACGACGTGTGGAATGTTGCATCACACTCCACGGTGGACATATCCCGTACTGATACCTTTCTTTAAGGTGCCTGCTGACTTTTAGATGCATTGTTCCATTTCTCCGTACGCAGATCAAATGAAAATTTTTTTTCTTTCAGATGTTTCACAGCTTTTGTACTTTCCAGAACAATAACTATTCTTTATTCTAATGTCTGAACAGTGTGGCAACTATATTTTATCCTACTAGGCCTCATGTCTCGCTTAATGTTATGCTACATAGCAATTTGTGATCCGTCTTTAGCAATTGTCCAGCAGTGTAAATGTAAATAAATATTGAAAAATGTATAATAATGTAAAATTATTACAACTTCTTTTTTATTAAATAATATTTTGAAGATAGTGTAGGTATGAAATCATTTTCTTGAAAACTTTACATAAAATTATTTTACTTACATTACGCTTTCAGTTGTAAAAAATAAGGATCAGTTTTTTTCTTCAATATATATACAATATATATTCAACATACATACAATATATGTTCACCATATATACAATATATTTTTAACATATTTCATAAAATGTATAATTAAAACGGCAGTTATTGTTCCATTAAATATTATATTTTATTTGATGCTTATTTTAGTCATTGTGAAATCATGACACGAGATTTCAGAAATTTACGTTTCCATGTATTAATTATTTTCATTAGTTATTATACATATAATGAAAAAATAGATACATAAAATATCAGAGAAAGTATTTTCCTTAAGTATCTACTATTCATTCATATTTCTTTTTCTCATTTATATTTTTCTGTTTATTATTTTTCTTAGTTAATCATCAGTTCAAAATAATTAATAAAAATGTAAGTGCTTAAATTTCAAGAGCAATCAAACTTTTGTTGAGTCCAATTTTCATCATTATAAACACTTAAAACAATTATTCTCTAAAAATATCAACTGCATTAGTTTCTCTAGTTAAAGTTAATTATGATTAAAGGAGAATTCATTATAAGCACATAAGGAAATATGTTCGTAATTTCAAAGGAAATATCAGGATAAAAGGATAAACTGTTTAGAAGCATTATTTATGTGACATAAACAAAATAACATTAAACTGCATTTATATGTAAAAGAAAATTACTGAATTTTTATCCATGCTTTAAGGAATATTGTTTAAAAAAAAATTACCCTTAGAATTTTCTTTTATGATTGTAAGCTTTTACCGTGAAACTGTTAACTAATTAAAGCAAAGGTATTTATTAACATAGTAGGAACATCATTAAATAATATACATTCTTTAATAATAAGGTATTTGACAATTCTTGGCAAACTGCCTGAAACAATGTTCTTTCAAGTACTTTTATAATTCGATAATTTCGTATCATTCTTCATATTTAATGCTTCGATTTTTTCATGGCTCTGAAAACAGGAAGCCCTAACTTTTTCATCCAGCAAAAGTATTTCTTAATCTATAACTGTATTTGAAGAATGGAAAATTGCATTTGTTATGTATTTATTACTTTCTTACAATCTTTATCCTTAACTATGATACACAATGTCTTTCATTTATTACTGCAAATAATTCTTCGTTTTGATTGTTTCACTAAAACGAATGTGTAATTAATCGAAAATTTTTTCGCTTAACAATATTCTTTTATTAACATTATGTGATGATGGGGCATAGAAATATAATGCAAATAATACACATCTATCTATATATATATATATATATATATATATATCTCTATATATATATATATATATATATATATATATATATATATATACACTGATGTGCAAAAATTAAGGACGAAGTCGAAAAATTAGCATATCAGCTGAACGAAGAGGCAGAGCGGACAGAAAGACCAATCAGGAGATTAAGTAAGGTGATGTATGGTAGCACATGCGCAGATATGCAGGTAGACGTAATGGGGGAGTGTCTGAGTAGTATAAAGCATGCTGTCGGTCTAAGATCAGTATTTCTGGCAAAGAGATTGCACGCCGTATAGCAGTTAAAATCATACCGAGTTGCTGCCTCAGCGAGAAATGGCGAATAATCAATCTGTTAGACGACATCTGGATGCTTTTACCCGAGATCGAATCATTGGGAAGTTGGAGGAAGGCCGCAGTGTGACAAGTGTGGCTGCAGAGTTCGGAATTGCTCACAGCATCGTTTCACGACTTTGAAGACAATTTCAAACTACAGGAACAGCTATCCATGGGTTCAGTAGCGGTTGTCCACGAGGAACCACACCCGCAGATGACCGGTACATTGTCTTACAGGCCAGAAGAAACAGGCGGCAGACAGCGGGAGAAATCGCTAGACACACGACACGGGAGCTTCGATTGGCGCTGCAAGACGAATGGGCAGCAATGCCTCAACAACTCATTGACACCCTCATTTTCAGCATGGGCAGATGCTGTGAAACCTGCCTAGCAGTCAAGGGAAATCATATCCCCTAGTAAAGACCGGATGTTTCTTGCTGGACACCCATCACAGGGATGTTTTGGCCTTCAGTCGCATTGCGCTCCATGCTACTTTTTCAATCAAGCTTCTTTTTATCCCTCTGATTTCTCTTTCAGTAAGTGTTGCTTACATTACACATGTCCTTACGTATTGGGGATCTTACGGTATTAAATGTGTTGATTTGGAAAGCTTTTGTACAAAGTTATATTGAAAAAACCGTCTCGTCCTTAATTTTTGCACACCAGTGTATATATATATATATATATATATATATATATATATACATATATATATATATATATATATATATATATATATATATATATATATATATATATATATATATATATATATACACTGCTGGACAATTGCTAAGGACGGATCACAAATTGCTATGTAGCATAACATTAAGCGAGACATGAGAACTAGTAGGATAAAATATAGTTGCCACACTGTTCAGACATTAGAATAAAGAATAGTTATTGTTCTGGAAAGTACAAAAGCTGTGAAACATCTGAAAGAAAAAAAAATTCATTTGATCTGCGTACGGAGAAATGGAACAATGCATCTAAAAGTCAGCAGGCACCTTAAAGAAAGGTATCAGTACGGGATATGTCCACCGTGGAGTGTGATGCAACATACCACACGTCGTACCTTACTTTGCACAACATTATCCGGCAGCTGTTGAGGTAATTTATCCCATTCCTCTGTGAGTGCACGGATGAGGGTGTTCTTGTTTGTCGGAGGATAGTTTCGACCAGCAACTTGCCTCCCCAAAGCATCCCACACATTTTCAATGGGGTTTAGATCTGGAGAACGCGCTTTCCATACGAGACGTTGAATACCCTCGCTGTCTAGACAATCCTGAACAGCGAGTGTTCGATGACATGTTGCGTTGTCGTCCATAAAAACAAATTTATCACCAACAGCACCACGGAAAAGACGAACATGAGGAAGTAGAAATTTATCAATGTATCGTTGGCCCGTCATAGTCTCATTCGCAACCACATGTAGGCGCGTGCGGCCATTGATCATGATGCCGGCCCACACCATGATACTGCATGTCGGATATCGGTCCTTTTCCTGGATATTTTCTGGACGATAAGCAGTATCACTCTCGCGCCAGATCAGTGTGCGTCTACAATCCGATGACAGACTGAACCTACTCTCATCTGAGAATAGTACGCATGCCCAGTCCTGTTCAGTCCAATTGTGATGCTCACGATACCATTGCAAACGGGCAGTACGGTGCTGTCTGGTCAATAGACACACTGCGTGCGTATAGTCCTCCTCCCCTCAAACGTCTGGCAACAGTTTTTCTATAGATCTGCTTTCCTGAGGCAGCAACAAACTGATTTGCCACCTGCTGAGCTGTGGTGCGCCTGTTCCTTTTTGCTGATAGGACGATATATGTGTCTTCTGCAGGCGTCGTACTTCTAACATGACCTCCCCCGTGCCGTCTACTACACATTCCAGTAGTTTTAAATGACTTCCACAGCCGTGAAACAACGCTGTGAGCCATGTCGAACTCCCTGGCAACATCTGTTATTTTTCGCCCTTCTTCGATCTTTCCAATAATTCGGCAACGCATAAAATCATCTATGTGATGTCGGGAAGACATGCCAAAAATTTTAAGTTCGTCTATTAAATCTTTCCTGTAAAACTTTGACTTGAAACAACAACTGTCCACACGCGGCAAAACCTTTAAGGGAACCAGGACGTGCTCGAAAGAGTAAAATGCCAAAATTAAGACCCTTTGTTTATGAGACATATATCATTTAAAATTTCCAATAGAGCTTAGATTTTTTATGTCTATAATAAAGATAATTTAATTATTCTGTAGAACTACAAAAATAACTTTTTACTCCAAAGTTTTTTTTTTTACTACTTAATTTAATTAATACATAATTTTTGAGAACTCGTAATATATACTGATGTTTAGGTACCATTTTTTAAAAAGTATCCTTTTTTATGCAAAATATTTTTTACACATATATAAAACAATACATAAAATACAGTGAAACTCTTTTTTAGTAAAATTTTAGTATAGTTTCTTTAAAAAATTATGAAACTTTGAAATTTGAAATTTTTTATTTTTCTGCTTTTTTTATGCATAAGACAATTTTTTAAAAAATTAGGCACTATTTTAATAGAAAAAAAAATTAGGTTCACTATATGCATAGGCATCTTGTATAGAAGTATAAAAAATCAGGAATCATACAGTGCAATAGTTTTTTTTAAAAATGTACCTAAATGCAAAAAAATATGCTTTTGAGAAAAAGTGAAAAAACTAAAAAAAAACAATATTTTCACATATTATACACTTAATTAGTATTTCCTTGCCTATTTTTATATGACTAATAATAATCCTTAACCATTTTCTAGAGTTACAAAAGTAATTTTAAATTCATATGTTTTTTTTCCCTTTGTTTTAGTTAACATGAACATAATTTTCGAGATCTTGTAATACATATTTTCATGTATAGGTACCATTTCTTACAAAAATATTCTTTGAATATACAAAAAAATTTACAAATATATATAAAGTAACATATTAAACATAATGAATCTGTTTTTTAACTAATTATATATATAATTGCATAATTTCTTAAAAATAATCATAAAACCTTAAAATTATGAAAATCTTAATTTTCTTTTTTTACATATAAAATCAATTTTCAAAAAATTAGACACATACTAAAAGATATTTTGTTCACTGTATGCACATGTATCCTGTTTAGATATATAAAAGGTTTCAAACAATATGCTACAATAGTTTTTAAAAGTGTACCTAAATTTAAAAATATTAAACATTCGAGAAAAACATAATAAAAACTTAACAAAAAATTCTCTTTACATTATAGATTTGATTAATATTTCCCTGCTTGGTATTCATTTTCTTCATCTAAATTCTGTTTATCCATTTTCCTTTTTAAAGACCTTTTATTTCTGACTTCCAATGACACTTTATTTACTATACGTTCAGCCTCAAAATTCGTTTGTTATCAATTATAAGTAAGGCACGTTCCGTGTTGTATCCTGGTTTAATGCCCAGAGCTTCAAAGACTTTTATCCTACTTACATATCCATCGTTAAAACAAATTACAGCATCCATAACTCCAAATTTCAAAGTTTCAATGCCAACAAAAATTGTTTTAGGAATTCGCTCCCAAATACATTTGTTAAAACTTTCATTGGGATTTTGTGTTCTTCCATGAAGGCACTTTTTCAATAAGTCCTTCTCTGTGAGATCCCGAAACACTTTTTCACTTTCAATAAAATTGACTCAGGTAAAGAATGCTTGTGAATATAAAATTCCCCAGTAACAATGCTACGGTTATAACCGCGCCAGCTATCCTCACCAAGAGGACACAAAGCGTGTTGAGGATTATCCTCAGTACTTAGTTTATGAAAATAAATAGCCCATATGGCTCTTTTTCATGTCCTCCACAGATGACAAATTTTTACGGATTGCTAGCCCATAATAATGTTGGATTGAGTCCACTTCTTTAAGCGTTAGCCGTCCACGTCCCGAAATATTTTTCCCATCTGATAGCTTAATGCCTTTGCTCATTTTTAGAATGTTTCTCAGCCTTGTGCCCATACGCTTTTGCACATAGCCAACACATTCTAATTTTTCAACTTCTGTGTCGCCATATACTTTTGCTTCTTTTATAGTAAGAAATCCTTTTGAGTCCCCATCACCAAGATACTGCGTATTACATGCTTTTCGTGATGTTTCAGATCGCTGAAATATACTTAATACCCCCGACATTCCATTCCCCACTGAATCCTTCGTAATTTTTAGCACAATTTTCACATGTTTTTTTTTACCCTTACATGAATAACAACATTTTGTGAGAGCTTCAAAGTCGATAACCTTTCCGTTCTCAACACAACGTAGCACATACAACTCCATTTAATGAAGAATAGCCTCTTTTATGCCATGTGCCATCCACAGCCACAGCTATATTTGAATTATTATCATTCGCTATGACTGCTTCGTGAACACCTGCATTCATGGAGTCTTCACTAATTGTTTTTAAAACATTTAAAAACAAAGAATTATGGCGTTCAAACTTTGCAGGTGGTGGAGGCAAATTCATGAGCCCACAGAATATTCGAGCAGCAGTTCCACCTTTTCCAATAGCTCTCATTCCATATGTCAATCTTAGGTTAACATTTATTTGATATTTTTGATGACATTGTGCTCGTCGATTCTCCACAGTTGTGACAAATTATTTCCAAACTCACAGCTAAACCTCTACGACTTTTTAAATCTTCTCTCAGCTCAATTTTCTCTGAAGAACAGCAATATTTACAACATAAGAGATTTTTCATAAGGGAAGATAATAAATCCAGTTCAACGATTATGTTTATATTTTGAGAATCTTGTTCTTGTAGTAAATCCGGTATTTTAATTTTTCTCCTAGAAGCACTTTCCACGGAATTCAAAAGCAATTCTTCAGTCGATTTAGACTTTTTATGTTGATTACTACTATACTTCCTTCTGCCAAATTTTTTATTCTTGGCATAATTACTCGTTTAAAAAAAAAGTTAAGATACTTTTAAAATCATATGAATATTAATAATTATAAGTAAAAAATAAATATTTCTTACGAAAATTAATGTAAAATTAAGTAGTTGTATGCCACAAGAAACTTCGGAATAGACGAACTCGGTTCAAAACATTGCCATAAACCGAAATTTAAAGTAAGAAATTTTGTCACACAGCTTGGAACAATAGCTCACGCACAAGCGTGGCTAAAAAGTAGCGGGGTTAACATTCAAATGAAAAAAACAATCAAAAGTTAATATAGATAAAACACAGGGGAAACTACATATTTAAAGTTCAAAGGGGCGTGTCAAAAGGGGCGTGGTCATTTATTTACATTTTTATTTTTCATATTTTAGGGCTATTTTATCAACAAACATATAAGTATTATACATTTTTAGATTCAGAAAAATAAGCACTATTTTTTAGAACTAAAATTGAAAAATCGATTATTTGAAAGTATATGATGTCCCTGTTCTCTTAGCTTTTATGAACGCTATTCACGTGATGAACAGACGTGGAAAAAAATTTGCATACTCATACTTCTTCTTACTAATATCCCGCACTTATTCTAATTTTCCACATTTTGCTTCCTTTCATTTTGTGGTTGCTATGTATGATAGTATTATCCGTCCTTAGCAACTGTCCAGCAGTGTATATATATATTAGGGTTTATCCCAATTATTTCATCCACTTTCAGTTATTTTTTCTTGTATGGAAATTGTTTATAAATGTATGTTTCCTTATGATGATATTTTAAAAAATTAATCAGATAATTCAGAATTATTTCTTATGTTTTGCCTTTCGTAATGTGTTTATTTTCAAAATGTTAGCTCTTCCATTTTAGTGTATTTTTAAACCTAGTCTTATTTTAAAACCCCAATTTCTTTATCGAGATAATTTCCTCTCAAAACAAAAATATATTAAATTATAATTCAGAATATTGAACTTTTGCTATGCATAATTGAACACTTTTTTAAAAAAGAACAACTTCTCCTTCTAATATAAAAATAAATTTTAACTAACAAAGTTCATTATTTTTGAATAAACTTAACTCATTTACAATATAGTTTCGTAAGTTAACATGGCCAAAATGAGTATCAAATAAGATCGAAGTCTTTGATTCATAAAATAACTTTAAATGTGTGTGTAAATTGATAGGGTATTAAAAATATGTAAATAGTACAGTAAAATGGTTTTTTTGTATAGTTCTAAAAAAATTCGTCATTTTTTTTTGCACGTCTTCATCATTCTCTTTTAAATGGAATGATTCATTTTCTTACAGTTGAGTTTTTACATCTTGTTTTAAAAGACAAAATGTTATTTCAGAAAAGTATTTCATGTTGAAAAGAAGTCAATTTTTAGGAAAGAATAGGATTGTTAGACCTAATCTAATGTATATATCAGCACCATAACATTGGACTGACGACAAAAATAAGAACTAATGACTAAACATAACATTGTGGTAATAAGAAAATTATACTCCTTTTATTTTTTTCTTACGTAGTAGACTCGACTAATAATGTTCTAGAAGGAAAACCAATGATAAGTTAATAGAATGCTATACTATCCGATTGATCGACATAAAAAAGCTTATCATTTTGAAAAGTTAATATGCAGAGGTAGGCTTGGACATTCTGTGGCGCATTAAGTATTATGGAAAATGTAAATGTAAATATCAAGGTAATTTAGAGTATAAAATATATGATAATCAAAATAGTAACTTTCCTATACTTGTAGTTTCTGCGTCAGCCATTCACAGTTTTACAAAGAAATAAGAAATCTTATAATTTTTCATTACAAATTTTTAAACGAAATATTTTCGATGTGTCTTGTAATTTTAAGTATGTGATCTGATATTTAGCTTCACATAAAACTTTTAGAAAACGCGGCAAAAAAATTCTACCACTTTATTTCGAAAAACTTTTAAGGTATATACTGATTATTTTCAGATTCATATTCATGCATTTAAACAAACAAATTTATCGACAGAACAAAAAAAAATAATAATAATTTCAGTAATGTCATTATTATTCATTTTTTTTGTCTTAGCTTTATTATTTTTAACTCAGTAGAGAAATCGTTCCTTTCTCATAATGACAACTAATACCAGTTTTTTTTACAAAATTTTGATTGATTGTTAAAAATTTTAGATAGAGTTCGAAAGACATGAAATGAAAGCTGCGTTATTTTATGAAGAATTGTAAAGAAAGATTTTATGAAGAATTATTTTCGTAGAATATTTATGAACACTTACAGCTTAAAGGTTCTCAAAATTATTTATTTTACAGTTCATTTGAAAAGAATTTCTTAAATACTGTCCCTTTGAAATATTCTTACGCCCATACATATTATCCTGCTTATAAATCCTGCTAGAATTGAAAGAGTTCTGAAATATTTTTTTTAAAATACAGACATACTCTTTACAAATATTTTCAGTGCTAAGAATATCTATTTTTTCTTTTAAAACCTTAAATAAATTTTAAACAACGACGGTAGAACGCTTTTGAAATTTATTGTGATTATATGAGACTGTATGTCCCCACTGCGTTTTAGTTACAGACTCTCAAATATGTATGTGCCTTTGGCAATTTTCTTCAGACATTTCAATGCCTCCGTGAGATGATGCAGCCCATTTAGGAAATTTATGAATACGTCAAATTTTACTTTTCTAAAGTACAGCTCTTACATTTATTTGAATTATTTTGTTATCATTGGACGCATTTACATGTAAGGTTTCAAGTAAGGTGATCTATTTATCAGAATCGTATTCATATGACTGAATATAACTATCATTATTCATACATGTGAAATAGTGCGTTTTTTATTATATGAGTAAAATATTCAATGCATTGGGTCAAAAAGGGATATTTTGAAAGCATAATAAAAGGTATTTAGGGGCAAGCATGAAGTAATATCCAAATGGAAATTCATAGAACTATTCAAAATGACATGCTTGAAGGGAATAAATTGATGCAGGAAATAATTTTGAAGATGATTAATCCCCATTTTGATTGAGATTACCTTAAATGATTAAAGTGCATAGTAAAAAATGAGTCAATTTTGCTTGCTGGGAAAGTATGTTATGCTTTCATGTTCCATTTTCTGAATGTGAGGCTTATTTAACTTGACTCTTGAAAATTGACTGTCTGGGGAAGAATTGTTTATCAGAAACTGTATGAAGCTGAAGTTTTCGACTGGAATAATGTATATTATCCAGCCAGCCTAATTTAATTAACTAAACTGAGATTCATTAGTTTCATTCAAAACAAAAAATAACGATGCATAAGTAAGCACTAAACAGTGAGCATTAGTTTTGTCACACAATAATTGCTATTCTTTAAAAGCAAGAGGAATGCTTGTAAAATTTTGTATTATTTACAAAAAAAAATTAGTTACATAAACAATTGAAATATTTTACGGGGAAAATCTATTTTAAATACCCTTAAGTATGAATAAACACATCTTATTTTTCGGTGATGAAATTTTATTTATTCAGCAACACGAATAAGTCCACTTGATTCCTCAATGAAATGGAAATACATTTATCAAGTGAACGTATTCGTGTTCCTGGATAAAAATAAAATCTTATCGACGAATAATAACATGTCAATTCATCTTATTTACAAAACCTACCTATAAAATATCTAAAAACAAAAGTTTTCTCCTTTTTTGTTCCTTTATCTTTCTCAAAGAAAGAGAGAATAATCTAATTTGCTGTCGCAAGAAATCTTCCTATTTGTATTTGTGTAATATATACAGAAGGATGCAAAAGAAATTGTTTTGAAAAAAAGTAACTAAATTACGAGAATTCAAGTACTTCCATTTCAGCCCATTTTAAAGAATGACAAAAATAAATTTAAATAACTTAAATTAATTATGCAAAAATCAATTCAATTTCAATGAACATAGTGCAAATGCATTAAAAAAACACCTTAAAGTAGAAGTTCTTTTTCAAGATATTGAGCTGTGAGGGGAATCAAATTCTACCAATATATATACAGAGTGTTTTTTTCCAGGTATAGAAGTTGAAGTTGGCATTACTTTCCAAGATGGCGACCGATTTAACAGCTGTCAAGTGATTTATTTTCAGTTTGGTTTGGCAATTCATCAAAACGATCATCAAGCCAGGCGTAGATTCGTCGAATGGGCCCAAAACGAGATTGCCGTTGTTCTCGATTTTCATAAGCGAATTTTGTTTAGCGATGAAGCGCACTTCTGGTTGAATGGCTACGTCAACAAACAAAACTGCCGTATTTGGAGTGAAGCTAATCCACAATTGTATGTCGAAACACCGTTACATCCAGAAAAACTTACTGTTTAGTGCGCTTTATGGGCTAGTGGAATCATTGGTCCGTACTTCTTCAAAAACGATGAAGGCCACAACGTTACAGTCAATGGTGATCGGTATAGAGCCATGATTACTAACTTTTTCATTCCTGAATTGAACAATCATGATGTCCAGGAGCTGTGGTTCTAACAAGATGGCGCAACATTTCACACAGCTCGTGCCACAATCGATTTATTGAAAGACACGTTTGGTGACCGCCTAATTTCCCGTTTTGGACCTGTGAATTGGCCTCCATGATCTTGTGATTTAACACGCTAGACTATTTTCTGTGGGGCTATGTAAAGTCATTGGTCTATGGGGATAAGCCATAAACGCTTGACCATTTGGAAGACAACATTCACCGTGTTACTGCCGATATACGGCCACAAATGTTGGAAAAAGTCATCGAAAATTGGACGTCCAGATTGGACTACATCCGAGCCAGCCGTGGCAGTCATATGCCAGAAATCTATTTAAGATGTAATGCCACCAGATTATCTTTCGAATAAAAAAAATTTCATGTCAATCGAATAATACATCGTTGTTTTATTGCAATTTAAAGTTCCATACCTCTAAAAAAACACCCTTTACTATAACCATTTTATTTGCAATGTATGATCCATAACTAGTGTATTACCCATATATTATATTTCTCACACCTGTATATTTTGTTTTAATTTTGTATGAAAAGCATCTCTTAAGAAGTGCAACCATATAATTTAAGGCATGCTAAAAATCGACCCAATATTTATTTTTTTCTGGAATTTTTTACATTTTATTTTTGATTTTATGATTTTATTAAAAATTGATTACAACAGAAACAAAGATTTTTCAAATACATTAGAGTACAATTAAATTATAAAGTCAACCGAACCATTAAAAGCGTAGTAACCGGTAAGAATCGCGTAATGTTTTTAAGATGAACTGTAAAAGGGCTTTCAGAAGATAAAAGAGGGGTAGTTAAAAGTGGGATGTTTCATACTGTATGTTATAAAATACCACTGCCTAAAAGGAAATGCAATTTGCAGAACTTGTCAAAAAATTATCATTATTTTTTGCACATTGTTTGCATATTTAAAGAATTTTTTTTATCATACAAAGGACTCATAATAGGAAATTGAACAGCCATTTGTTTAGAAATATAGTTATTATTAAGAAGATGTTCCCTTTCAATGATCATTTTGGAACATGATACACATTTAAAAAAAATAAGCTCCAATACAAAAACTATTTGTAAACTATTTCTGCCTTTTTTTGGCAACGTTTGTGTGTGTGTGGACAAAAGACCAAAAGTTCAAGCGCGTTGTAAAAACATAAGTGTGTTAATTCATGTTCTAATAATATATTTTACTATAAGATTCATAAAAAATTATATTATGCATATTTGAACGCCTGCGTTCTATATTGGGATGAATATCAGTGCTTGCCACCATTTTTTAACCTTGAAATACTAAAGCAAGAATGGATTTTTTTTAAACTGCAGTCTGTGTTTCATTTGCGAATCTGTTTCTAATTTTAAAAAAAATAAAATTTGTATTATTGGTGTAAAAGCAAACTGCTTAATATATAAAAATAATTTAATGTCCATCTTATTTTTTCTTGAATTTATACGCAGAATTAGGTTCAAAATTTCGAGGCCCACCACCAATAATCCTTAAATTGCTTTATAATGCGACGTTACTATAACTCTCGCTCACACACTCAGAATTAAGCTTACATATTAAAGGGTAAATAGAATGTTTCAATAGCTATTGCCTTTTTTTAAAAAAAAAAATTATTATTTTTATTATAATAATACTTTTTTTAATTAAAAAATAAAATACAATATATATATAATTCTCTTTAATTTCATCTAAGCAACTTTTTAGTTTGTAATGTTCCTCGCCTTCAGAACTCGCGCGTAATTAACTAGATCAAGATTACCCACATAACGGGATAACTGTAACCATATTTCTTCAAATTTAAAACCTCAGCTTACTTGAAATAAACTTACATAAGACATTTTCGTACAATATATTTCCACCAATCACAAGCTTCGTTTATGGAAGTCATATGAGTTTGCAGATTCCGGTTGAAGCTTCATATAAAATTCCGAGATACTCTGGAAAAACTCTCTTTTGTCTTCGTCATGTTGTAACCTATGTGTTGTAGTTGTATTCTGATTTAGGGAGTGCCGTCTAGATCAGTGGTCTCCACCCCCCGATCCGTGGATCAAGTACTAATGGTCCGTGGGTCATACTACTGGTTCGTGGATCAAATACTACTGATCGGTGGATCAAATACTACTGATTTGCACAAGAAACATTAAATTATTTCTATTTTATTTACTGCGGCCAATTTTTCTTGGGTTCTTTCTACTTTTTATGAAAATCACTTTATATTCCTCGTTAAATCACTTTATATTCATTTTTGGTGTAGCTATATTTTATTATGAAGGCACGTTTAAATACAATTAAAATAAAATTATCAAAACAAAACAATCAACGTTCTTCCCCTCAGCGGGCCACGGTAAAATAATCCAACGTTATCCGGTCCGCGGCGATAAAAAGGGAACACTGGTCTAGATGTTGAAGATGTTTACTTGTGTTTGTGTCTAAATGTATAATAAATTGGAGTATTTGTCAACTAAAGACTGCCTCATCAATATAACTATAACACAATCAATAATTCAATATGATCATCGTCAAAAAGATTTCTTAACACTGCCCGTGATCTTTTCATTTATATATATACACACGAGATTGCCGTTGTTCCCGATTTTCATAAGCGAATTTTGTTTAGCGATGAAGCGCACTTCTGGTTGAATGGCTACGTCAACAAACAAAACTGCCGCATTTAGAGTGAAGCTAATCCACAAGTGCATGTCGAAACACCGTTACATCCAGAAAAACTGACTGTTTGGTGCGCTTTATGGGCTGGTGGAATTCAACTTCAAAAACGATGAAGGTCATAACATTACTGTCAATGGTGATCGGTATAGAGCCATCATTACTAACTTTTTCATTCCTGAATTGAACAATCATGATGTCCAGGAGCTGTGGTTTCAACAAGACGGCGCAACGTGTCACACAGCTGGTGCCACAATCGATTTATTGAAAGACACGTTTGGTGACCGCCTAATTTCACGTTTTGGACCTGTGAATTGGCCTCCAAAATCTTGTGATTTAACACAGCTAGACTATTTTCTGTGAGGCTATGTAAAGTCATTGGTCTATGCGAATAAGCCACAAACTCTTGACCATTTGGAAGACAACATTCGCCGTGTTATTGCCGATATACGGACACAAATGCTGGAAAAATTCATCGAAAATTGGACGTCCAGATTGGACTACATCCGAGTCAGCCGTGGCAGTCGTATGCCAGAAGTCATATTTAAAATGTACTGTCACAAGATTATCTTTCGAATAAAAAAAATGCATCTCAATCGAATAATACATCGTTGTTTTATTGCAATTTAAAGTTCTATAACTCTAAAAAAACACCCTTTATGTT
This sequence comes from Trichonephila clavipes, assembly GCA_019973935.1. Lineage (NCBI taxonomy): Eukaryota > Metazoa > Arthropoda > Arachnida > Araneae > Nephilidae > Trichonephila > Trichonephila clavipes. Next base: position 895,122 of record BMAU01000162.1, read on the forward strand.
TATATGTTGCTTAAGACACCTATGAAATTTAAAATAAAGATTAGAATAAATTTGAATAATTTCGAAAGAAGCATTAAAAAGAAAAGTTTGCAATACATTTGACTAATTTGTCATGTGTTTAAACGTCAAGATGTAAGATAAAAGTTGTAAAGAAAAATCTTACATTCACACTTTTTAAGTATTATTCTAAACATTTTCTTTTTCGTAAGAGATGTAATAGGAAGTATACGAGAAAATATTAATTATATTATGAAAAAGTATTCTTACGCACGCGCGAGTAACAAGATGGCCTAAGGAGTAAGTATATTGCACAAAATAAAGATTATTCAATCATTAATTTTTAGGGCGTTTCACTTGATAACTAAATTGTGTGTGTAAATATTACGTTGCTCAATTACAGGAAATGAAGAAGTGAAAATATATTTTTTACAAAACAGGTTCTTTCCCTTTTTCAATTTAATTGTGAAATGTTTTTGAATTTAAGTATTTTCCAAAGTTAAACTATATTACAAATTAAAAATACACATTTCCCCATTTTATAACTGGCATTTATTATAACACTGAAGTAAAAAAATATCTTACTAACAACAAACTACAAAAACATTCATTGTGTTTGACTACATGCCAAAAAAAAGTGTTTTTCGGAGTCTAATACTTATATATGAAAATGTTTAATCACCAACAAAGGTTCTAATTTTTAGGTAGTGCTGACCATTTGCCCGTCCGTATAAAATGAAAAAGTCTTAAAATGCCCTGTTAGAGTATATCAATAAATGTATATGGCGGATCCTATCACCGCCTTTCTTTAATCCTCTGGAAAAAATATTTCTTAAATGTTGTATGTTTATAAAAAAGCTTCCCGTTTAGAAACCACAATTTATGTAAATTTGAGGGATATTTAAATAATAAAGTGAAGGTAAGAGTTAGGCGTTAGGCTGCTATTAAAGTTAGATGTTTAAAGTTATTATCTTAAGTCCTTGGAGCTTTTGAAGAGAAGCTTTAGTCAGGGATATTTAGTTTTTCAGGGCAAGACCTGTCCAGTGCAGTTACATCGGATTAAAAGCAGATAAATGACATAAATATTTTCTTAGGATAGGATAGTGATTAAATTTGACTACTTCCTGGGCTTATAGCATTCCAAGATAAAATAAAGGGATTGTGATTTCATAATAATGGTTGATCATCCAGTGTCTCAAGCTTCACCAGCGACCGTAGGCTTGAGACAAATGAGACAATGCTACTGCACAAAACCAAAGTCGATTTGAATGTAACCGCAGACAAGTTATGGAGATGTAAATGATTAAGTGTGTATATTTACGTTGCCCAATAAAGCAGCACAAGTTCTATTGGCGACGGATCTCGTAATTTTCAACAACAGTCATGTGACGAAGACGACTTTGGAAGTGGCCCACTACTCATCAAATTTCTACGTTAAGCCAATTTGATTTCCCCCCCTCAACAAATTTAATGGTTATCAGATCATCTACATGGTTGATCTTCAGTGGCATCAAAACGTTATTTGTTACCTTTTTGAGTAAAAAAAACGTTTTGATTACATTCCTATGCTTCTATACTTAAGTAAGCTAAACCAAGAATAAAAATACAGTTGAACCTGTTTTTGTGAGATAGATAGGGACGGCATAAAAATAAACGCACAAAAAATATTCAAAAATTTCATAAATTCTTACATGAAACAAACTCTATATAATACGTGGAAAAATAACAGAAATTTTTTATGCGGTAGATAGGGACCGCATAAAAAAGTTGCATTTATAAAATATACCAATTACTTACGAAAATTATGTATGAGTACTTCCATAACAAAATAAATATTTAAATATTACACATGGAAACATTTTTAAAATATATAGTTTCTCATTGTTTATACGGATAAGTTTTCAAAATGCACATACGTGATTCATTGCTACTGTAATGCAGTGCTTCTCAAACTTTCAGTACTTGCAACCCAATATTCAATCATAATTTCCATCGCACCCTCCCCCCTTCCATGCAATAACAATGTATTGAATTCAATAATACTACACTTTGACAATAAAGCTGCCACCAGCGTATATAAACGTCTTGCTAAGTCAAAGCGTTAATATCCCCGGATGTATATATACGTCTTTCCGACATACGATCTTTTCTGCGCATTGCTTTCCATAAAATTATTCCAAAAGCTCTGGAATGGAATAAAAGGACCTTAACAGTGTTAGTGAAGGATTTACTTACTTCAAAGCATTTGCTTACTTATTCCTTTTCTACCCCTTTCCCGCAATATATCGCTTACGTGGAAGGTCGCATTAAGGGGAGAATAGCGTATTTTTTAATTGGCAGTGAAAGGATTAATTATAAACCGTACAAATTATCAAGATCAGTATTAATTTGTGTATATTTATAATTTTATATATGACAAGCCCAAGGGGTTACTGGTAATTTTTAAACTTGTTCCAAATTTAGTATAGTCAAATTAACTATAAAATACATTGATCAGTACTAATACATTTATAAGTATATGACGCCAGTGTAAATGTATATTTTATTTTTTATTATGTCAGAATATATTTTGTTTGTTTATTTTCAGTAAATTTATAATTTTTTAAATAATCTTTTGCTTTCTTCTTTCCAATATGCTCACCCCCCCTTGCAGATTTATCACACCCTCATAGGGGGCGCGCCCCACAGTTTGAGAAACGCTGCTGTAATGAATAGGTTCAAAATCGTTTTCGTCACTCGAAGGTACAATTTCAATTGATTTATTTTTCGGCAACATAAAGTAAGAGATAAGTTTTTGTGACAAAAAGTTCGGGTGGTTAGTTGCTTGTAAACGTCACGATAACGAGATACACATGATTGAAGACCTTTTTGGACTTTTATACTTTCTTAATTGGTTTTTTTTAAGAAAATGCTTTTCCATTTTTTTGGAAAGCTGGATCCCTGCATATTTTTATCCGCTCTCAAATAATCCGGTTCTTCTTGTCCGTCTTTATATAATCTATCAAATATTGATACCGTAATTGCCATTGAAAGCTTCGTCTTCAATCAAGTTTGGGCTGCTGGAGCGTTGAGGGAAAGCATGTGAATGCACATTGTCGGGAGACTTGTTTATAACAAATGAACAGAGGGTTTTGAAGTGTCAACATTTCAGTGGCGTAACTTATACCCCGCATCACGAGTAGGGGGCAGTACTCTAAAGGCCCAAAGCTTGACTAACGCTAAATACGTATTTACCCAATTTATAAAATTTTAAAGGCAAAATCTGACTTTCAGGGGGGTGTCCTAACCTTCTCCGTGACACTATTGGTGAATAGATATAAAATATTGCAGTGGCGCCAAAGCCATTGAAATTTAAACACTGCATGAAAAAAAAAGATTGCACAAAAGAAATCGCGCATGTAAAAAGACCGCACAAAAACAGGTTCAACTGTATAAGAATCTAATTCTGATGAGTACAAATAACGTGACAGCAAATTTTAAGAGCTGTTTTGAGAATTAATTTGCAATCTATATTTATATCCAAAGTGTAGCAGTCTTTATTAGCAGCTAAATGCATTAAATATTTTAAGTTGCTAAAAACTATGCGCAGCTTAAAATTATACATTTTCGAAAAATATTTAGATGTAAAATATATAAAAAAATATTAATTAAAAAATGTGTTTGCAAAGTATGTATTTCAGCTCTTGAATCTCGGTAGAAGGACGCTGAGAAATATTACTGCACAGCTCTTTAGTATTATTTTCTTTTAGTTTCAATTCAAGACGGTAAAATTCGACATGAAAGTACATTCCATCTAAAACTGTCAGTACATTTTTTGTTACTCATGCTGTTTAATTACACAAATATTGTACGTGATTTTCATAACTTATTAAAATTATTTAAAGTTTCTCGAATAGATTCAATAATGATAGATAAAAACGTTGTTTTTTTATGTATAAAAACCATAACAAATACCATTTTTAAAAAAAATAAAGAGTTTGGAATCATTAGGAAAATAGTATAAGTATTTGGAAGTATATTTTCTAATATTTTGACCAAATTTTAGTTTCTCTAGCAAGCGCAATTTATGATAATATCGCATGTTTTAAATATCAAAGTTTTGAGGAAATTTTTTTTATTGTTATACCATAAAAAAATTCTATAATGGCAAATTTATGAAGGACATTTCCCAAGAAGTGTATTAAGAAACATACATTAAAAAGACAAGTTTTCCTTAAAGTTCCTTTTCGTGAGAAAGACATCGATTTTGCTAAAATCAAGTTTAGGTTTTGTATAACATAAAGAAAAATTAATTTTATATAAGTCGATATTTTAGCATTTCATTTTGCCTCGAAAAAAATCTTCTCAACTTATTTTTTTAATATAAAATTTTTTAAAAAAAATAATATGCTGTATATTTGAATTTTGAATATTTTTTTTACGAAAAAAAACCCCCTTTTATTTATTTCAAATGAAGAAGCACTTAATCTTATAGAAGCAATAGTATAACAATAAAAGTTCACAAAGCTTTTTTTATCTTTAAGATAAAAATGGTGTACTTCAAATTTTTCTCTGATAGGAAAATGACAGTTAAAACACACGGGACATTGACTACGAAAAAAGTTCTGATCGTTCTCTTCTTTTTTTATCTCCCTAATGGAAATTACTAAAATCTACGCTTTACTTTCAGAATGGAAGTTTTAGTCAAAGAAATATTGATCATCCCAAATTGAGATTCGATACCATCTGTAGCATTAACTAAAGCTTTTTTTTCTGTTTATATCAGGAAAAAAATGCCTTTCGGTTCAAACTTCTTTTTACCCAAGTTACCTTGTGAGACTACTATTTACGAAATTATTAATGCTGTATTATCTGACACATTCTATATAATAATTCATGGTTTGATATTCTTTTAATTTTTAAATTAACATTAAAATATCACACAATACAATTTACACGATTCACAAATTAAAATCTAAGGCTTCCATATTTTTTCCCGTCTCAGTTTCATATCTCGCTTTCTTTCCCCCGTGACCATTGGAAGAGAGTATTTCTAGTTTAAAGGTATTTTACAATGCTAAGAAAAAAAATCTGAATAACAATGAAATACTTGATGTTGCATTATCATGATCAACCATTCAGTTACTTTAATTTTTAAAAGAGCATCATTTTTCGTAATAACATATTAATAATTACCATTTTTATTTGAATCCTAGAAGAACATTGTTTTCAGTGAAAATGTTACTGAAATTCGGTTGCGGCTTACATTTGAAAGCGGAAAGATTCACTGAATGGAGAATATTGAATATTACAGGTTCAGGTATGCATTTATAAGTTTTTTATACTGGTAAAACAAATTTATTATTCACTTCTTATTTTTTTAATTTTTTTTTTATCTTGCTTTATTTTTTTTAATTTCAAAATATCGGATATCGATAAACCATTTTACACTATTTCTTATTTTTTCACAAAAACATGTTGTGAATTTGAAGTGCGGCTTAGAATCAATGGCGGATTACATTTGAATAAATATGGTATTCAAAACTCCATGCAAATATTTTAGTAATTATTAATGAATCGTAATAAAATAATAGCTAAGGTTACGAGGATTTAAACGGAAATCTAACAGAAAACTTACAATGATAGTATTTATATTATAACTTAGTGGATCTGAGGTGAGAAAACACACAATACGTATTACCAAATAAACGCGATCTTAACCACTACATGAAACTTTCCCATCTATTCCTAATCTTTGTTTATATCACAGTTACTAATAGATACTAGAATTATCATACCTTAATCTCTTGTTTAACAGGAGTTTTTAGTAGAAAACTCGATGAGCCCGTCTCAATATATTATAATCAAAGTATAAGAATAAAAATCACATATGGAAAGTAGCTTTTAAAAACAAAAGTGTACTATGTATACACATAAGCTAATAGATCGTTTTAAAACTTATCAGAAATGAATTCACTGGAATATGATTAATAAATTGCTGTTAATTTGTATTCTTCATTCAAAATAAATGGTTTCCCATTAAATATTTTTTTTAACTCGTGTTTGTAAGAGAGCTCCACCTACTCAAAATAAAAAAAAATTCTCCCCTCCCCCTGGATGCGTTAGATCTGTAGAACAATTTTCTTTCTTTCTTTTGAATATAAAGTAATTTCCAGAAGTTATTTTAAGGAAATAGTGAAAAGCACTCGATCTCAATAAATCACATCTGAAAAATATCAATTATTCTTTTTTCTTAAAATGAAATGAAATGCTTTGCATTATTTATAGATATGATTCATTTCCTTATTTAATTCAAATTCATTAAGCCTTTAAATATTCAATTAAATTTACTTGTTTATTAATATTTTTGAATATTTACACATCTCTAAACTTGTAAAATTAAAACTTCTGCATTTTCTATAGTTAAATGTTTATAAATCTGCATGAGCTAACGTGAATCTTTTAGTCAATAAATGGCAAAATTTTGTTCATGCATAAATTTCTGTGCAATATTTACTGGAGTTACCATTGAAATCTAATTAAAGAATAGGCTTGACTTCCTCAGAAAATCCTGTATGCTCTTGGACAGTTTCGCATTCTAAATTAATTTTGAACACCCAGGTGTTACGGTTTGTTTGAGTTTTTGCTGTCTCCAATTTACTTATGACAACACAAGCATTCTATGTTTCTGCACGTATTTCGTTACGCATTGAATAGCCAGGTTATAAGTCGAGTGTTGCTTCATAAATTCTATTGAATGCTACTCGTTTGATATGATCATGAAGTTATACCAAATACGTTAAGTAAAAGCAATGTTTAAACATATTAATCGTGATTTAGAATTTATTGCGTTAGATATCCATTTAAAAAGAACAAATGAATCTTAATAAATTTAAGTGAAGCCTAGTAATGATTTTGAATAAATATAGGATGAATTGTTCTGATGTCAGTTAAGGTATCCTACGACGTTCGGAATCGTGATTTTCAAAGAGCATAAATGGATAATTTTCATGATATTTAGTGTCACTTAGATTAGAATATATTCATAAAAATGTTTTAAGGACATTTTGACAAAAAAGTTTATTTAAATACAATATTTTGGCAACAAATTAGCTTAGAATAACCTTTTTCCAAATGTTCTCTTTTGTGAAAAAAATGCTTCTATTAGAATAATATTTTGCCTGTTTAAAGCTCAGACCTCTGTTCAGAGGCTCAACTAGAATTTTTAAAATCTATAACTTAGAAGCGGGTTTATTCATATTTTACGACAACAGAGGGGAGCAATTTTAAGAAAAAAAACGGGAATAATTATTTTAATGGGTGGTAACTCTAAAAATAATGTGAATTTTTCAAAAATTCTAATTGAGTCTCTGTAGAGACGTCTGAGTTATATACAGGAAAAATATTATTATAATAGAACCATTTTTCACAACTGAAGAACATTTGAAAAAAAGATTATTCTAAGTTAATTTTTTTGCCAAAATATTATATTTAAATATTTTTTTTTGTCAAAATGTACTTAAAACAATTTTTTGCATGTATTCTAATCTGAGTGACACTAAATATCATGAAAATTATCCATTTATGCACTTTTTTTAAAATCACGGTTCCGAACGTAGTCGGATACCTTAATAGATGACACAGAAGTTTCTATTTATATTGAACTGCGGAGCATATTACCAAGACACAACATCTATGAATTTTCAGACGAATTTTGATTTACTTTTGAGGGAAACTCGGATGTAGTGTTTATCTGGGTAAACAAAGCACTGGATACTACCAATCTAATGTTGTTGAAACACACACATTTAGGTAGAAAATTGAATCATGATTTGAGTTGAAATGTCTCTGGGTCGATGTATTTATCTGCGTATGCTCGTCGTGGAATTATGATAGTTGTGAAATATGCAGACGAAATCCTTGTTCCGGTGTTCCACATACTGTTAGGGATGAATTCCTCTGAATGTATGCCGATGCCTTACATCACCGCACAGGGATAATTAAGGTATATCCCCAGGGTCAAAATTTGGAGTAAATCAAATAAGCCAGGTCTACCTACGGGCTGTTTAAGACAACTATGGGACACTTGTGTCTACCTTAATTATATCGCTGAAGTCATTAAATGAGCTGGAATAAAGGTTGTTCTATATATGGACTTTGTGTTTTATTTCATCGTTATATAATATGAGGTAGTTCTATATCACAATTCATTGTAAATAAAGATGTTCACATCCTTTTAAAATCTATTAATTTATTTTTCGCAAAATTTGTGTTTTATTCTTCATTAAAAAGTAGTCTTTCGTAAAAAACAAATTTGTTTAGTAAAAAATCCTGCTTAAAGTCAAAATTAAATAAATAGCTTTTAAAACCATGATCACTTAATTTCCATGCTTCTGTGTTCATTTTCCTTTTCAAATTTTACTCCAGAAAGAGTTTTTTTCGTTAACGTATAGAGGACAGTGTATTGTGTAGCAAGGAAGAAAATCGATAAGTAGAATTTTTGTTTTTAAGCCTGTTTAAAGATCTTTACAATTTTAGATTGAGTATTGCATCATTTTTTAAATAAATTTTCTATTATTTTAGTTAATTACAATTGTTGTCTAATTCATTATTGCCCTGTAAAGTTTATTACCAAATTTGATTATATTTTCTAAATTTTATAAGTTACATTAAGAAAATCCTAAATTTTAAAGACAGCCTCAAAAAATAAACGATGTTAATTTTAGTCTCTAAGCAATCATATTCTCAATATGAGAATAATTTCAGTGAGTACTTTTATACTGCCTCACTATTTTATACATTGAATGCATTACGTAGCAAAGTTTAACGTGTAATTTACTATTTATTATTTTTATTACGTGCTTACTAATTTTTAAACCTGTATATATCATAGTTCAAAAACGAGAATATTCTACTCTAACAACTCTTAGGAATCAATTTTTGCAAAACCCATTTTTCATGGACTTCTACTCCGTGAAAGCAATCTAACTACCGAATTTTAAGTCTGTACATCTAAAAATTTCAGAACAGAAATATATAACGCCACTTAAGCCCCCACAACGCTTCTTAAGGGGTCGATTTTTGCAAACAAATTTTGTAATGGATCTCTTTTCAGTAAGAGGAACATACTTACCAATTTTCAAGTATGTACTTCTGAAAGCTACAAATAGGAAATAATTAACTACAACACCCATTTTCCCGCAGCGTCCATTAAGATTTCAGTTTCGCAAAATCCTTTTTGTCTCGGATTTTCTCCGTGAAAGAAACGTGCGTAATAATTTTTAAACCTGCGATTGTTCAAAAATGAGAATATTAAACTATAATGCCCCTCAGGAGTCGATTTGTGCAAAACCCATTTTGTACTGGACCATGAAAGGAATCTAACTACCAAATAAAGGGTGTTTTTTTAGAGGTTTAGAACTTTAAATTGCAATAAAACAACGATGTATTATTCGATTGACATGAATTTTTTTACTCGAAAGATAATCTTGTGACATTAAGTTTTAAATATGATTTCTGGCATATGACTGTCACGGCTGGCTCGGATGTAGTCCAATCTGGACGTCCAATTTTCGATGACTTTTTCCAACATTTGTGGCCGTATATCGGCAATAACACGGCGAATGTTGTCTTCCAAATGGTCAAGCGTTTGTGGCTTATCCGCATAGACCAATGATTTTACATAGCCCCACAAAAAATAGTTTAGCGGTGTTAAATCACAAGATATTGGACGCCAATTCACAGGTCCAAAACGTGAAATTAGGCGGTCACCAAACGTGTCCTTCAATAAATCGATTGTGGCACGAGCTGTGTGACATGTTGCGCCGTCTTGTTGGAACCACAGCTCCTGGACATCATGATTGTTCCATTCCGGAATGAAAAGGTTAGTAATCATGGCTCTATACCGATCACCCTTGACTGTAACGTTGTGGCCTTCATCGGTTTTGAAGAAGCATGGACCAATGATTCCACCAGCCCATAAAGCGCACCAAACAGTCAGTTTTCTGGATGTAACGGTGTTTCGACATACACTTGTGGATTAGCTTCACTCAAATGCGGCAGTTTTGTTTGTTGACGTAGCCATTCATCCAGAAATGCGCTTCATCGCCAAACAATATTCGCTTATGAAAATCGGGAACAACGACAATCTCGTTTTGGGCCCATTCGACGAATCTACGCATGGCTTGATGATCGTTTTGATGAATTGCCAAACCAAACTGAGAATAAATTACTTGACAGCTGTTAAATCGGTCGCCATCTTGGAAAGTAATGCCAACTTAAACTTCTATACCTGGGAAAAAAACACTCTTTATTAAATATGTACATCTAAAAGTTTAAGGACGGAAATATTTATCTATGACGCCCTTTGGGTGTCTATTTTAGCAAAACCTCTTTTGTAGCGAAACTCTACTCTATTGAAGGAACTTACTTACTGTAAACTTGTGGGTTCTTTTCCGACCGTGTTGAATTGTGACAAGAAAATAATTGCAGACAGGGTTTTGTCCCACTGTTTTATTCCATATCTATGGGACATTTCTTAAAATCAAGAATATATTGAGATGTTACAAGATTACGATACATCGTTCAGCCGTGTCTACTTTTCACGACCCCTCGTTCCTCTCCCGTTCCGACCTTTTCTCCTCCGTCGTTGCCAGATCCTTTTCTCTATATCGTCTCTCGTTCGACCTGTTGCCAGGTGCAGGCAGCTGTTCCTTACACTTACCAAATTTCAAGTTTTTAAGTTTAATAGTTTAAAAACGGAAATAACTATGTATAACTCCCCTTAAGCTCCCGCAGCGCCCCTTGGAGTTCGATTGTTGCAAAATCCATTCTTAGAGGATCTGTAGTCAATCAAAGGAAATGTCAAATCTGGAGATTCAATAGTTTCTGAGATATCAAGAAGAGTGAGTGAGTCACTTTTCTCCTTTGTTTATGTATTTGTATGTAGTTGAGGCAAAATGAAAATTTATGTAACATCATTCATTTTTTAGTCGAACTCTCAAACAAAATTTTACAGGAACTTTGAAAGAAAAGGAATAAATTAGCAGACTTAAAATCTCTAATCCGTCTTTTTTACGTTTTTTTTCTTCTTTTTTTTATGTTACACTTAGTGTTGTTAGTTTTTTAAGGGCAAACTTGTTAATATTCTTCTTTTTCGTTGAAAACATTGGAAAAAACTTGTAAATGTAATTTCCTTCGTGGGGTTCGGAAGTTTTATTTTCTTTCTCCTGACTTCAATTCTTTCTGGAAAGTAATGAAATAAATTTCGTTTCATCAATTTTTGTTCTGGATTCTCTACTAAGAAATAAATTGAAAGAAAGTTGAACTTTAAGAAATAAAAGTTGGTTTCCTGTTTCCGTATGAGAATATTCAATTATATACCTGCATAACATTAATTAGGTTTCAATCAAATATATTTGGAGGCCGAAAGTATCAATTTTCATTAGATATGTATATTTTAGAAATAACTTCATAAACAATTATAAATATTTAGGTATTCCTACAATTTATTAAAAACAGTGGATGGTTTCAGAGGATGTTTTTATCCTTTTCAAGTAATTATTGAACAAGGCGTGTACGATTTAAAAAATTATCTAAAAGTTTTCTAATCACAGTCGTATAAAAATTTTAAGTATATCTGACTCATGCGTCTTAATGTACATGAATTGTGCATGAGTTTCTAAATTATTCAAAGATGAATAAAAGTTTTCACGCATACTCTCGATAAACTAAAAAAATATATAAAAATTCTACTGTTATTATAATATATATATATATATGTAAACACTAATTTAGTCTAAAATAAAAACACAAAACAGTTAAATAACTATAAAACACATAATCATCAATAATATATTTAAAAATCGCGCACATAAAAATTCCGTTATTAAAATTTATTACAGAAACTGTATTCTATTGAAGTAACTATGTTATGCTGAACACAATGGAAAATAAAAATGTGGCCTATTGAAAGTAAAATTTAAAAAAGAAATTATTCTTTTCAAAATATTTATAAGTTGAATTTCAGTAGCTATTTAATTTGCTTACTAGATAGTACATGTTTGAATTTCCAACTACGCGTGAAACTTGATCATTTGTTCTGGAATACACTTTATAAAAATTTCTTTTTCTCTCCACAAACAAAAATTAAATATTTTCGTAAGATTTTGGATATTTCAATATTTTATTTAAATTATACATAATATTAGGTCTGCATATGAAAACCTATGAATCGGTAAATCGAAACCTTTACATCAGGTTACACTTATATATATATATATATATATATATATATATATATATATATATATATATCACGCAAATTTTCAGTCTCTCAGAATTTTTTCATTATATTTCATTCATTTTATTCATTTTTACTAATAATAATTATTAATTTACTATTATTATTTTCCTTATTGCTTATTATTAATCAGTTATTTTATGGTCAATATCAACTTTTACTTAATATTAAATGCAATATTTCTTTAAAGGGCTGAAAGCAGTGGCGTAACTGATTATATTAGGGCTTCCTCTGCAAATTCATGCCTTCAAAATTCTATACATTTTTAAATACTTACTTGGTGTTACTTGAGTTTAAGGGCTCCTTGAATCCTGTGCACCCCATGACGGGAGAGTTGCGAGGGTATATATTACGGCACTGGCTGAATCAGAATTCGATTCTTGATTTAATAAAGCTTGCAATGTTTAGAAAAAACAATCAAAATATATTTTATCTTTTAAAAATTGACTACATAAGTGTCAAAAAAATTGTTGTTACTTTTTAGTAAAGACAATTTTTATTAGTACATTTAATGATATAACTACTGTTATAATATTTACATATGTGCAATAGAATTCCCCATTGAAATGATGTATTTGAATATTATTTTGTTACAATGTAAGAGTATAATGAATCAAATGTGATATTAAAACAGCATGAGACCTTTTTCTCGTACTTAAAATTTTATTTGTAAAGAAGTTTCTGATTCTTGCAAATATCAGTAGAAGTACTATAATTCCTCGTACTCAGATTAGACCCTGTATGAATACGGTTAGTAATTGGACTAATAAATTATAATTAGTACTGATTGAATCATTATTATGTGCTCTAGAATGATTTTGCCCAAAATATTCACACTAAAGTACTACCAATAAAAAATATTATCCAAAGGAACGGTGCTCATTGGTCAAGTTCAAGCCCGATGCTTAGTGTGAACCCTTACACAAAATCGATGGCACAGAGAAAGAGCGCTCGTGGCATATACTGTCTGTAAACATAACTTACCTTCAGTGTGCCCATCGGTTATGCTTGCCATCCAATTCATTTTACATATGATATGTAATAACATTCACTAACACGTCCATATCAATGAGGAACGACAATCAGGCGTTGCGTAACTCGGATATGTTTTAGGCTTCGACTTTGAATGCTGCCGATGTCATGGAGTGCATTCGAATGGACTAGTGGCTATTAGATAACGATTTTCTCGTCAGTACAAATAATGACAACTTGTGGTATAACTAATAGGAAACGATTCAGTTTCAACCCTTTCTAAATAATTATAACTAAAGATATTTATCTATCAATGCGGGTATAGTAGAACCTCTTTTTGTGCGGCCTTTTTTTATGCGATTTCTTAAATGCGATATTTTTTTATGCGGTGTATGAATTTAAATGGCTTTGGAGCCTCTGTAATGTTTTCTATCTATTTAAAAGTGGCGTGACGGAGAATGCTAAGACCCCTCCACTCTGAAAATCAGGTTTTGCCTTAAATATTCTATAAATTGTGTAAATATGTAATTAGCGCAAGACAAGCCTTGGGCACTTAGAGTTCTGCCCCCATGATCGGAGGTGCATGTTACGCCACTGAAATGTTGTCACTTCAAGACGCTCTATTCATTTGTTATAAACAGACTCCCGACAATGCACATTCAGTTGCTTTCACTCAATGCTCCAGCAGCCCGCGCTTGATTGAAGATGAAACTTTCATTGACAGTGACATTATCAATAATTTGATAGATTATGAAGACGAACAAGAAGAACCAGGTTTTTTGAGAGCGGATAAAAATATGCAGGTATCCAGCTTTTTAACAAAGTGAAAAAGCATTTTCTTAAATTACATGCCGATTAATAAAGGAGTATAAAATTCAAAAAAGCTTCAATCATGTATAGATGGTTATTGTGACATTTACAAGCAACTAACCACCCGACCTTTGTCACAAAAACTTATCTCTTAATTTATGTTGCCAAAAAATAAATCAATTGAAATTGCATATTCAAGTGATGAAAATGATTTTGAACTTATTCATTACAGGAATTTGGATTATGATGAGTAGGAATAAATCACGTGTTTGCATTTTGAAAACTTATCCGTATACACAATGAGAAAATATATATTTTAAAAATGTTTCCATGTTTATAATATTTAATTATTTTTATTTTGCTATGAAAGTACTCTTTCATAAATTTCGTAAATAATTGGCATATTTTATAAATGCGACTTTTTTTATGTGGTCCCTGTCCACCGCATAAAAAAATTTGTAGTATTTTCACGAATTAGTTTTTTTTTGTAAGAATCTATGAAATTTTTGAATATTTTTTGTGCGTTTATTTTTATGTGGTCCCTATCTCCCGCACAAAAACAGGTTTAACTGTACTCGGTTCGATTTCTTGAGCTCGAACCACAAGCTTCCTAATCGTAATCCTTTTATCAATATGCTAACTATTCATATATAAATTATGATATCCATCCAAGTCCTTACTAATCAAACTCGATTAATTTAACTTAAAATAACAATATTCATCTGCACATTGGGTTGTTCGGAAAGTAATTTCGTTTTTTCCCGAAAGCAGATTCCGTTGTATATTTCCACACCCAACTTCACACATAATCCGCATAATCATTACTGAAAAATCCGGCGAATAATCCTCACTTGTAACACAAAAATGAGATCGTAATTTACGATGTGCGTTTCACGCCGAGTATAAAAATGATAGCTTTAAAAGCATATAAAAAGATGAGCATAAAAAATTAGAATTCTACATACTTCAAAATAGTATTTATTTTAAAAAAATGACACAAGTTATGAACTTAAAGGGTTATAGTTCTAAAAGTATACTATTTTTTAAAAGGCTAAGAAAATACCTCCAATAAATAAATTCAAAACATAAGAGCACTGCATACATACATTTCAGGTTTCTGCATAAAAAAAGGAGGTGCACGTTATGCGATGAATATACCTAAACATTTAAAAAAAATACTACTTGAAAGTAAAGGTGCGAGTTATACATACGCGGATTTTACGGTACATGTTTTGAGAAGTGATATAAAAAGGAGTGCTTGCAAAAAAATCCAAATAATTTTACGTGGTAGTTTTTGGAAGATGCCCTTTCAAATGTATGGAGAGTGAAAAACAATATTTTCGGCATATTTCCCCTTTTTTCTACAGGAATGGTAAATATGTTGTTCAAGCAAGAAAAAAAATTAGCTGATGTGTATGGAGAAGAAGTATTGTCAGTATGCCTGTACTAAAACTGGTTAGCAAAATTTCGATCCGGCAGTTTTGATGACGCGTTCTGGATGGCCAGTTGAAACGGATAAAGACACAATAAAGACATTAACTATTGCAAAGCGGTGAATAACAACTCCTGAGTTTGCTAGAAGTTTTATTAAATTCAACTGTTTAGGACCGCTTGAAAAACCTTATTTTTAACTGAAAGCTCCACATACGAGCTCTTCTTAGTCTAACAGAGAAAAATTTGTGTCACCACGTTGATGTCTGTCTGTGATTTGCTTCTCGAAAGTCAAGAAAATGAGCCCTTTTTGAAGTGAATCCACTGAGGACGAGAAATGGGTTGTCTACAAAAATGTGAAGTGCAAGAGATCGTGGAGTAAAAAAGATTAACCGGCTCAATGCATTTCGAAAGCATGTGTTATGTGTTTGGAAGAATTTCAACGGAATCCTTTTTTAAAGCTTTTATCAGACAATGCAACGATTAATTTTGAAGTGCACTGTCATCATCTGGACAAAAAAATTATTCACTTAAACAGAATAGGTCTTAATTTATCAACAGAAAAGGTGTTGGTTACACCAAAATAATGCAAAACCTTATTCAAGTTTGGTAACTCGCAGAAAGTTTTTACAGCTCGTATGGAATATACTGCAACACCCACCATACTCTCCAGATGTGGAATCTTCTGATTACTATTTTTTCTTGTCTCTACAAAATGCCTCAGAGGGTAAAATTTTACTTCAAATGAGGTCAAAAATCTCCTAGTTCAGCCTTTTGCCAGCAAATAATAAAAGTTTTATGAACGTGAAATCGTGATACCGCCAAAAAGAAGGCAAAAGGTATTCGACCAGAATGGAAAATATAAATTTAATTAAATATTAATTCAGTATATGCAAATTACCTTTCTTTTTCACAAAAAATAAGAAAAAACGAAATTACTTAACGAACATTCCATTACAGAATCCGAAGAGTCCGTTAAAACCTAATGCCAAAAAATAGTTTCCAACAAAAGGATTATATCTTGGATGATATGTTAGCGTCAAATGACTCACAATGGTAATTAACGAACATTGCTAATTAAAGATCTTTGATTGGCAATAATAATTTTAAATTAATAGAAAAAAATTGAAAACTGCGTTGGATTCTACAAAAGATTTTCAAAACATATTTTATGTTAAAGAATCAGTTTTTCTGATAATGAGAAGTACATGCAGGGAACAATTTATTTGTTCATCCTTAATCCTACCTGTTATTAATACTTCTGAAGTTACGTTTGTTTTAATCGAATGAACCAAAGCCAATTGCATCGGTAAAATCAGTTTCAAAATATTTCATTTTTTAAAAAACAACTCTGTGTTAGATTTTTTTTTAAATCTTATTTACTTACTTATCTTTGTCATTCTTCTATCTGTCTGTTAAAAAGTTTCCTGTAAGTCTTCGTTTATTTATAAAAGTCTACAAAAATGTACAAATAAATAAATTGAAAACTATCTTATAATTTATTCTTGTCGGTGTGCTTGAATCCTTTTATAGAAGAATATTTATTGTTCCAATTGTTTTACATTCTGGACAACCATAATTCAAGTTTCTTATGCGGAGTTTAATCTTAGGTATGCACATAAATATTTTTATTTATTTATTTACAATATTTGTTGGTACATTTAAAGAAATGTGAGCGTAAAGAGCACATTTCTAACACAAATAATTTTTGTAGAAGTTAAAAAAAATTAATTACTTTTTAAACACTTTATAGGAGCAATTCCACTCCACAAACCGTTTAACATTTTATAAAAACTAACAAAATTTACAACAAAGATATACATCTTTTACGGAAGTTGGTTTTTAAAAAATAATGTGTCCTTTTGTATAAAAAATGTACACAATAAAAATGAAAAAAAATATCCCTCCTCCCTAAAGAACAACAATTTTTCATGGTGTAGGGAAAAGTTCTCTAAATTTAAGATATGTTCAAACAGCTGGTTTAATAAAAAATAGAAAGTAGAAAAAGCATTTGATCACGCAACTTAGCGGTAAACATTGTCAAGATTCTCACATAAAATTTGCTTCAGGAATTATACACTCATACCCATAAATTAAGGATAATGCACGTTTAGGCAAAGAAAGAGTCAGAAGCAAAACAAACGTAATTCATTTAAAGGGTCTTTTTATTACATAAAATGTAAAGAACAAAAAAGATGCTATACATTTGATCTCATTGATAAAAATTGTGATTTCTGCTCCTTGGAGCAAATTACAAAAATAACCCTACTTACAAGAACTAATATTACATGCTTTGTATGATTAATACATAGTGTACTTCCCAGAATATGCAATACAGTCCGTACTAGGCATTTTGAGTAATAAATTATCGATCTCATCTTTCAGAATTCCTCCCTTCATCAAGCAATGCACTTCGAAGTTCCGTTAGACACGTAGGAAGTGGTTGAAGGGCTGCAACTCGTTGGCTAAGCATGTCCAACATATTTCTAATGGATTCAAGTCTGGTGAGGATGCTTGCCAGTACATACGGGTGATATCCTACGATTGAAAGCATTCGTTTACGATGTTTCCATGGTGAGGACAGACATTGACATCCATAAACACAAAATTCTTCACCCCTGGCACTCCGAAACGAACGCACGTGATTTTCCAGAATGCCGTCCTGATAGATTTCGTCTGCCATGGCTGTCATTTGAACATGTAGGTCAGTTCTGGAACCCAGAATAATTTCCCCGTCCCAAAGGATCAATCCTGCACCACAAAAACGCTGTCGGTGATTGATGTTCTTATGGTTGTAACGGATATCTGGCACTCTTCGTATGAAAGTCCGGCGAGAATTAGACTGCAATATAAACCTGTACTCGTTGGAAAACATCCCACAAGCCCATTGTTGGGGTATCCACAATGTACACTCTATTCCAGGCTAACCTCTTGCCACAGTGAGTTGCAGTAAATAGAACACATCTGACAGATCTACGAGCATATAGACCAATCTACCCTAAGCTTCTGTACACGGCCTGCATTGAAACTGTCGTAGCAGTGGTTAAAGAGAGCTGGAGACAGGTCTGCTGATATGCTCTCTTTTGGCAGTAACTACCAAATGCCGGGTCCTTAGTTTTTGAAAGATACCTTTCCCGGGAAGTAATAAAAGATTATTATAAAAAAAGGGCAATCCACCCCCTTCCCCTTTCTTCGGTTGTATAGTTTTTGTAGCTAGTATAGAATAAAATATTACTTTATCACTTTTTTATAAGAATTAAGCAACGCATTTTGATACAGCTGCATATCTTCAATTTTCAGAATTCTAATTACATCCTAAGCTAATCACAAATTTGGGCAATATTTGAAATTGAATTTTAAAATCATTTTCAGCTGTAGTAAAGTACTTATTTACATTTTGTTTTCTTAAGAAAAATTATTTGTATTGAATTTAAATTTTTTAATTTTTAGATACCTTTATTAAAGAGCATATCCTTTATATTTTAATTTATAGTTAAAGGGACTTTTATGAGAGTTGTTTTTTTATTTATTTTAATTAAAATTAATATTCTTTTCAAATTGACTGAAATAGTTTTAATTATTTTATAAAAAATGTTGGTAACGAAATTAGGAAGAGACCGAATTTGTGTTTCTTCTTTGTGTTCTCAATAAATTAAATTTATTAAAAAAAGTAATTGCATTTTAAAAAATTTCTAAATTTTAATGAGAAATTTATTTTCAGAACTATACACAGTTTCTTTTTTTTCTTTATTCTAACATAAAAATAGTGTTACTTCGAAAATTATACCCTATTATCCATTTCTATAGAAACCTTTTTAATGTTTATTTAGTAATGTATGCATTCTATTAATTGATTGTGATTTTAATGCAAAATTCTAGAGTAATACGAAAAAAGATATATGTAGAGAAAAAAATTTCGTTCTCAATAAAAAAATGCGAGAATAAACCGATTCTTAAGATGTTATTAATACGTTTTATTGACATTAAAGAAAAAAAAACTAAAGCTCGTTAGCGAACATATTCTTTGTTCTACCCGTTTTTTCTCTTTCGTAGAAAAGGGTGCTAAAAAAAGTAGAAACTAAATTTCAAAACTAGTTCCTATACGATTAAGAAAACGGCCCATGAAATGAATGATGAAAAAGTATTATTCAATAGGCTTTTGAAGCTATTCAAAGAAAGAAAGCATTCTAACTTGCTTGCAAGATATTGATTTTTAATTGTTTTATTTTGCTACACCTTTTAAACTTAAAATGTTAAGATTTTGTTTCGAGCACATAGTATAATGCGTTATTTAAATTAAATCGGATACATGTTTAAAATATGTTCAACTGATTTCATAATGAGATAATTCTTTTAAACTCATTGTACATTCTAAATATAAAACATTATTTTCTAGAATAAAAAACATGTCCCCCAATATCAAAATAAATATAATTAATCATTTGCTTAATTATTAATCATATAGAATTGCTTTTAACCTAACCAGTGATAAAAATTCAAAACATATGTATATAAATCTAAGAGTATACATATTTTCTTATGTTCATTCAAGAAGTTATGTGCAAAGCTACTGAATTGTTATTATCAACTTCATTAATGTTATTAATAATTGAGCAAAAATAAGGAAATTCAAGGAGCAAAATTCAATAAGGTTTCAAATTTCTAGAAATTTAAATTCAATTTCGAAGTTAAGAGTATTGTCTATTTTAAGAACTAAACCAAAACCTATGAAACCCTAAGGAATTCATGAGGATTTTTATGATTAGAAAAAAACTTTTTAAATGACTGTGTACTTTTTCTTCAAACTTTTTGAATTCTTTTTCTTGTAGCTTCTTTCCATTTTATGCTAAAAATGAAGATAATTGATCGTTTGTTTCTAAAAATTATGAGCTTTAAAGAAACGTTGACTCTTTTGATTGCAAGTTTGTTGGTGCTCAAGAGACTAAATAGCTCATCCACTTCAAATACCCACTTAGCACTTACCTGATCACTGTCATTTGAGGTAATAATTTAGATAGATTTTAATCACTAAAGAACCAATGTTTTTTTGTGCGTCGCTGGTTCTCTACTCAGAAACTATACGCTTATAATTACAATGATTTTTTTATTGTATGGAATAAATATGCTTAGAAATTTCTATTTATATGAATTGTGTTTAAAGTTAACTTTTCTGAACTTCCTTTTAATGTCTTGAGTACGCTCGTTAAAAAAATGAAGAAACTGTTTCTGTTAGATGTTCATTTGTTTTATTTTTCCTCTTTAGCTAAGTATTTTGGTAGGGATATAAAAATTTAATTTAAAATACTTTATAAATGTCCTTCCTAGTTAGAATTATAGATAACAATAAGTATTGGAACAATTATAGTAAAAGGAAATGTTATATATATATATATAAACAAGATAAAATTGAATCAAATACTGAATATCTTCTTTGATAATTATCGAATTTTTAAAGAAAGTTTTCTGTTTTTTTTTTTACTTTTCTTTGGAAATGACTAGTAAAGAATAATACTTAATTGTTTCATTCAAAGCACGCCAATCGTTCCTTTTTTATTTTATTAATTAATTATATCAACATCTTAACGTCTGTACGGTTTAAGACATCACTTAACATTTTACAGTAAATTCTAGTTACCATAAATGTATTACTAACATTAGAGAATGCAAATTTTGTCTTTCGAATTTTATTTTCTCCATATTATAAGAATAAACAGTTCAAATGAGCTGTATGAGTATGAATTTCATTCGTTAAATATTTTATTAATAAAAAGCAGCATCTTCGTGTATAGTTATTTGACTATACATTTATAATTTGGAATGAAATTACTCCTAATATATAAGCAGATGACGTTATAAGGCATAAAAGTATTTATATATTTACGCAGTTAAATTCATTTAAGAAAATCCATTCCATAATTTAAAACACAAATGGGATTTTGAGCAAAATATTTTAAATTTCTCTACCTCCTCGTTCTAAAATTTTGTGGTGTTCAAAAGAATTTTAAATTTTAATCAATCAGTGTTGATGCATTACTATATCTTCTTCTTGAATTTCTTAATACAAAGAAATGTCTTGCTTAATTTTCTGCTGCTATCGGGTGGTTTTTCAGTTTCATGAGCTATCAGTTTTTTACACGGGAGAAAGCAATCACTAAATATTAGCGTTATTGGTCGCACGGGGTGACAGAGTCATCCCAATCCTTTTTTTATATAATAATTTTTATTGTACATGATAAAAATTGTAATTCCAGTGAATCATTCAACTAAGAGAAAGTATACTTTACTTTGAAGAACTTCTCTAGTTTTCTTTGATAATTTGAGAAAAGAACAATCTAACTGAACTAAAATGTTTCAATTGCGCGTGACTTTAATAAAGAACACAAATCACTGATATTTCTCTCTAACATTACAGGAATGATATTTGCAGGCAAAACTGTCATACTTTATTCACATTATCGTCATTTGATGATCGACAAATAGCATGTTGAACTTTTCTTGCTTGTGTCTTTTTGACAGGCGCAGTGGAACTTGCGGGACACACTTGTGATTCTTGATATTTTTTTTTAGCTAGCATTTGAAAACTTTCATTTCAACTCCAAAGTTTCATATCCTTCACTTTTCTTAAATTTACTTTAGCTATCATGATTAATATCCACTATTTCATCAGGTTGTTCCCTTGCTTTATTAATTTCAAATTAATCCAATAGACGCAAATTCCATTTATCTTTCTTTATGTTCTGTTCATTTACACTTATAAACCATAATGAGTCGTACAACACAGCAATCAAAACCACTAAGTTGTTCACAGATGGGGGAATGTAGCCTGTTCACAGGAAATATTTTGGAACAAAAGTGGTCGCGCAAGGAACTCTGTCACCCCAAATACCTTAAGATTGAAAAAAATGAGTGTCACTCCAAAAAAAAAAGAGGGAGATTTGTAACTAATTCATTTTAGTTCCCATTAAAACTGTCATATAGGAGGATGCTCTGTAAAGGTCATTGGTAACAAATAAAGAGTTTTTCCAGAATTAAAGATTTTGTGAGCCTGGGGTGACTCTGTGCCCCACGCTGCCAGGTTAAAACACTGAGAGAACAAAACACATTCTTAAATGCTTATCTCAATAGCTTGAGAACCTTCTGAAGTTGTCCGAAAAGAATCATGCGAAGTCAAATTGTAACCATGGTAACGGCATGCAATAACTCTCTTTATTTAAACAAGTTTTAGACGACTTGCTGCGAAAAGCACGTTTTTAAATGGAAGAAATTTTATTCTACAGCAAATACCCTTACCTTTATCTTGTCAATCTGGGATTTATGCAACGATCAGTCTGAAAAAAAATGGAACTTGTCGTTAATTTCTGAAAAACAAATATTATTTTTTCAGTAATATTGATTAAGGAATAAAGTATGAAAATAGAAAATTTTAGTTTTGTTAAATCACAAACAATATGAGGAAATATTTAGTTAAATATTTTGAATCTTACATTAAAGGTAAATAGAGTACTAATGCAATGCTTATGCAGTTTATTTTTAAATAAAAAAAAAGTACGTTTTTCCCCCAAGATACTGGAAAACTATTCAATTTGCTTAATTTATCTTCTTGAAAAATTGAAAATTTTGATCTCCAAAAATTCTTTTTGTACTCTTGCATCATTAATAAATAAACAATCAGATACAAGTCAGATTCCATACGTCAAAGAAATTGCAGATGTTTCATAAAAAGTATATAATTTTTTCTCCTTGTGATACAGTATTACCAAAATATTTAACTATAAAAAAATTAGAATCAATGATTTATTTCTAAGTATTTATGATGCTTAATATTTGCAAAAAATGAATTGAAAAGTCTTTTCCTGCAGAAATGTAATGAAAAAATAATTGTTTTTATTGGAAATATATCAATTTATGCTTATTAAATTTACATTTTTGGAGATTATCAGTAACTACTAAAACATGGCCATAATTAAAATAATAGAACAACTTTGCAATTTGATGCTTATACGAAACTTTCTTCTCGGAATGTTTCGGTTATTTATATTTGATCCCTTTGGAATGATAATTTAATCAACAATCACACAATCTATATGCACATATCTTATAGCATAAGCGTTTCAGTTACACATTTTATATTAGAGTTCAATGTTTGATAGGTTCAGTTTATTTAGGGCAGCCATAAATATTTCGTAACCACAATAACTGTTAAACAATCATGAGAAATATTTAGACAAATACTAAGAATATAACTGAAAAAAATAGAATATAAATTTTGAAAACGTACCAGTTTTTAATTTATTAAATAATAAGTGAATTTAAGGAGAAAATTATATTTTTGGACATCAAAGAGTATAACAGTAAAGAAAAAGGTAAAAGAAAAATAAATTGAAAAGGAGAAAATAAATAAAATGTTTAAAAATTACATTGTTTAAAAAAAACTAAAATACACGCTTTTATAGATAATTTAACTAAGTTGTAACTTAATCTTTTATTCGCCAAATCTGGAATTAGTCACCAAATCTGGTAATGGAATCTAGAATAGTCGCTAGGTGCGAGATTGGATCTGAAAATGGGAAATCGTTAATCCTTGTGATCATGATGAAGACAATTGAACAAAATTATTAAATTATTGTATTGTCATCGGTTCTTGACAAGTGAGAAAAATTTCGAATTAATTTGACCTTTTAAAGTGGGTAAAACTTGAGTTAAAAAATTCCGTTACATACAAGTGAAGCTTATAAAAGAATGTAAAAAAAAGAAGCTCAAACTTTCCAAATTCTTAACAATGAAAAACAAAGTACTTCGTCTCAAAAAGATGTGGGTCGACTGTAAAGAATATTCTAACAAATAAACAATACTAAGAAATATAAGGCTAAAAGAAGATATTCGAATAAAATTATTTTGTAATCATCACAGGGGAGAATAATTTATGTTAATACAAAAAAAAACAATTAAAGTAAATGTATACCAAAGCATTAACTTTTCCCGCAATAGCAAAGTGGGCATGGTCGTGAACTCGTGGCTGTTTTGCTAAGTCGTGGGTTCAAGATTTGATCCCGCTGGCTGGGTGGAGGGGTTGGTTTATCTGTTGTTGGCCTTCTGCACCTAAGGTTGCGGGTCCGACCCCAACTCAAGTCATGGTGCGGAAAATCCACAAAGTCTACGTCGTATGACTATGCGGCATGTAAAAAAATCTCTTGAGTGCCTGTTTGGCTTGGGTGCTCCCTGCAAAATTAAATTCCTTGAACGAAGTTCATATCGTCAGAACTCAGGTTCCTTCCCTCTGGGGAGGAAACTGAGCATCAAAATAGATTGCGGCGATTGCAATCGCCTATATGGTACCGCTCTAAAAGGTGATGCCAGCTACTGGGTATTGTTCTAGGTTCTGCAAATGTAAGAAATACCAGTCTGTAGCTCCATTGAAAAAAAAAGATTTGATTATGCCGAAGTCCGACCACGTAAAAGGACTGTTTATTTTTTAGAAAACTCAAGTGGCCGTGATGATCATGGTCATAAACTCATGGCCAAAATGTCGTGAGTTCGAGCCTTAATACCAGTAAAAATCCGTGGTGTAAAGGGGCTGATACACGTTAAATATAGAGAAGCTCAGTCCTCCCCTTGATGAGTGAGATGCTAGCTTAGTTGTGAATTTATCACTTGAAGGGTGAAAACAATATGATGTGAAATATTTTGACAATTGCTCCCGTAGCTTCAAAGAATGCTGTTGAATACCAAAAAAAAGTCAACCAAGCTATATAACCAAGCGGTGAATACGGTGGTCTTTTTTTTCAATCAACCCTCGTGGACAGTTAGACCCTATGTCTTTTGAGACAATCCCTTCCCGTGATCACTTGTGACAACAGCGATGTACCGTGGGTACATGTCTACAAATCATTTCTGCAATACAATGGAAGGAAAATCTACCTTTTCATAGCGCTATTAAAAGGCTTTGTTCTAAGCCAACAAACATAGTATCAGTGATCAGACGAAGAATATAGTATATTATTCGTCTCCTTAAAAACACCGTTAACTTAAACCTAGGTCACAACACCCATTATTAAAGATAAATAACGCTCACGAAACGTACATCAAGTATTCAGAGTAGATGTCATTTATTTGTGTGCTTGTAGGGATGCTACTAGCATCACTCTTATTTTTTTAGCATTGAGTTTAAATAGATGTCATCTTTAGGATATACACATACGTCTTCAAGATTTCGTTAATTTAACCGAATTCCTTCTTGGTTTGGGGATATTTTATTTTCCAAATGTGTAGATGAAGATTTAGGAATATAAAACTGGATGGGGGGAGAGAGGTTTATGCATGCAAAATTAGTTAATGAAAAACTTTAATTATTTAATAACATTAAAATTTTTTTTGCAACTACTCAAGATTTACTTTTACAGATGTGTATAAAAGAGCCGAAACTATTAATCAGAAAATGACAAGTATATAATTATATTTACATTTCAGTGAAACATTTGATAGCGTTTTTATTGAAATCTAATTAATGAAAATGTTATTCTATAAAAGCTTTGAGTGCGCATTTAGACTACAGTGAAGTACGTTTAACGTGAAAACACTTTAGACGAAATATCGGAAAACACGAAATAATACAACGGTCGCGACAAACTACTATGTATTTTCATGCATTTTTTCCTTTAACACAAAACGAAAACTGCTTAACACAAAGAGATTCCCCTTATGAGAATGAACAAAATACGGAAAACACCAGTGATTTCAGATGGGTGTGAAATGAATGAGAGGTGACTTCCCATTTTTCTGTATTATTGGACTGTCTTACTGTATCATCAGAAAAATTCGTTGCTGTAGATGATGATAATGTGTTTACAGCCCCAATTATGGTAGAGAAAGATATTTTGGAGTTTGTTCAGAGCTAAAAAAAATCATTGATACCATTGATTCCGGCGACGAAAATGAAATAAATAATGCAGGTCCTGTTCCCTCATCATCTGAAATGAGGTCATCATAAAAAGTATGTTCAATTATTAAGACGCACATTCCAGTGGTGAAATGAATAACATAATAGGCAAAATTGAACAATTCTTTGGCAATTTGATGCTACAAAAGTCAATGTAAAAGAAAATATCAGACTATTTACTATATATATAAAAACTCATTAATGTTTTTCTTTTCAAACCGTGAAATTTTCGTGCATTAAGTTCCTCTGTCAATGTTTTTGTCTCATTGTTTTTTATTAAATACATGCATATATACATTTCTATGTAAATAAAATGATTCTAATAAATTTAATTTCGTTGAGTACATGTCTTTTTTTTTCTTTTTGCAATACTCATATCTTTAAAACACGAAATTCTTAAAACGAAAATATATTTCAGTCATTTAGTGTCGTGTTAAACAAATTGTACTGTATTTTATGCTCTACATTATTTTTATACAACTTCAGATGTTACGATATGGTTAAGTTAGAGAACTTTCACAGATTTCCTTACAACAATAGTGGAAAGCTGTATTTCTGTTCATGCTTCATAATCCATTGATTCAATACGTTCAACGTTGGATGTTTCTCATTGTTTTAGTATAATAGCATATTTTTATGGTTCAGAAGTTCAAGATCAGTAAGGAATTATGTGCATTTTAAGAGGAGGCTGAAACCTATCCCTCTATATATACTGACAATGTTAAATTGACTGTTTTCGATGTACCTCTTCTCAAAATCTGATATATGTACATGCTTGATATTTTTCATACAATTAAAGTACACCTTTCTCGTTATACCGAAATGAGCTTTTAGATAATTTTCAATTTATTAATAATTTAATAAGTATTTTAACAAACATTGCGATATTTGACAAATTTTTCACATAAAAAATTTGTAAATATAAATTTTTGAGTTTTTTACAAAGAGCTCATTTCAGTATATATTGGGCATCATTACAAATATATCATACAAAATTTACATACCTGTGAACAGTAGTTTCTCAGAAAAGGTACATCGAACAACAAAACTTAGATTTTGAGATAAATTGATTTTAATGCATACAGTGAGACTTCTAATCGGCTAGGAAATACAAAATAAAAGGCACAATTTACAATAAAAGATACATATTTTGGTTTATATCAGACGTTAAATATTTAAGCAAAAATGAAGTACTTTGTTTACCTTTTTCGCCATTCAAATGGGTGTGGCCCAGTTTCAACGATTATTTAAAAATAGGTTTTAAGGGCGTCTAATTACCCTAGAGGTTAAAGTAAGATATTTTTAGAAAGGGTAAAATCTATACAATTTGAAAATGTAAAAATCTCAAATCGTCAATAACATAAGATTTTAGTTTCCCAATACTTCTTAACCTACCACAGAAGTTGGATTTGCACATTGTAAATTTCAAAGCAAAGTAAAAGTATAGGATTAGTGATCAAGACAATTTTTAGTCTAGCTGTTTTCTTGTTATATATTAATACAAATCTTTTGTAAATTGGTATTTCGAATGGGGGTTTACACTTTTTCAAAAAAAATATCTAAAAACTAGTCAGTAAAAATCTTTAAAGTTTTCTGCTAAAATACTCTACCTTTCACTCAAACTATTAAATTTTAAAAATAAAAATAATTTTAGTATCCAACTAAAGTGTTGCAAGACTTAACTAAATATAATTTCAATAAATTATAAGGAAAATTAAAGGATGAAAAATAAGTTCTCTAGAGTAGTGTAATTAGAACGTATTAAAGGAAATTTATGAAACTTATTTAGAACAAGATTTCGTCAAAAACACGTACTCGACAACGTTATTTCAACTTAATCTTGGCATTTTA
Organism: Trichonephila clavipes; assembly: GCA_019973935.1. NCBI lineage: Eukaryota > Metazoa > Arthropoda > Arachnida > Araneae > Nephilidae > Trichonephila > Trichonephila clavipes. The sequence continues at coordinate 923,399 of BMAU01000162.1, forward strand.
AAGATGCTGGTTTTAAATGTCTTTTCTAAATAGTTGGTTTTCTTTTTAAATATTATTCTTCAGATATATTTCTCTTTCCAGAATTTCCTTTTCTTTATATATTTCTTTCCAGAATTTCCTTTTCTTAATATATTACTTTCCAGAAAAGAAATTCAATGAAAAACATAGCGAAATGTTTACGATAGAGTCATGTTGGCAAATGCCTAGCTACTTTCATAGTTCGAGCTTTATTAAAGCTTTGTAAGACCCGCCATGTAGGGGAGCGATGCACGTTAATGCTTTATCTACCGCATTATGATTTACTGCAGGTTTTTACATGCAATATTTTTTTTGGATCACTACATTGTAAGTTAAGGAATATACATAAACAAAATACTCCACTTTGGGAAATTTAATCCGTTAGAGCTAATAAAGTAGTTAAAGATATTCCACTGTAAAATAAATTATATACACCGTTCACCTAAAATAAATAGTCAAATCGTTTTCTAAGGTTTTCATTAACATACAAAAACATAAGACACTTAAATTTTGACATGAACTATTTTTTCGGGAAAAAAATGCTAATCTTTGCAATCCGCTGAAAACGCCATCAGCTGAAAACGCAATATCTGCTACAAAACTATTGGGCTTCCCCGCTAAAATATTCATCATAGAACCCGTGCTGCCATATATATTGGAAAAGTGGATTTCAAAGAATATTCCTGCTAAGTATTGGTAGAATATTCCTGCTAAGTTGGTGTGGTGTGGTAGTTAAGAGAAGAGTGTGCCAGCCCAGGTGTCGTCCACGTCACTTGACCATGGTTCAAAACTACGTAGTCCGTCGCCAAAACCCCACGTGTAGCTGAACTGTGCGGGGCTAATATTCACTCAATCACACTCCAAAAAATACAGTACAATATTTATAATTATTTTTATACTTAAAAATGCAATATCTGCCTGTACAATTAAAATTATAGCTTTATAATTAACTACTAATTACAAACAAATTTTAAAAATTTGTTCAAATGATGTAGTGTGAAACAGAAAGTTTATTTAGTTTAAGTACCAGAAGCGATAAAAGTATTTATTTTGAAGAAAGTTCAATTTCTTACTACCAAATGTGCATAATAAAATCAAAAAAAATATTCAAATAAAGAGAGATTTATGACTCTCTCTTCAAAACTTAGTTTTATTCAGAAATATAAAAAAAATTGGGATTACGCTGATTACAGCAATAAATTAGAAGCGAGCGCCTTGCGTAGCCAAAACTAAGAGGGTTTTTCTTACAAATGAAATATAGATTTATGCTGTCGTGGGTTTTTTTGCAGCGCACTCCATAATTGCTTGCCGCTGTCAGAATTTTTCCTACTTAATGACAAATATCGTTATATTTTGGACACTTCTCTCAATATCTGTATAAATTGTAGCCTATATGTTATTTTGATGTATAAGTTATATTACTGTAAAGTTTCATTAAAAACCATTCAGTTGATTTTTGCTTGAAAGACGACCAAACATCCAAACAAACTTTCGCATTTATAATATATATCTAGATTTATGAAAGTTTTGAATATTTTTTGTGTGTTTATTTTTATGCGATCCTTATCTATCTCACAAAACAGATTCAACTGTACTGTTCATGTGAAAGACTGTAAATATTTAAAGATGTGCTTGAATTTTTGATTTTACACATTGTAGATACGATGATTGTAAATAATGCAGTGGCAACGAAATCCAGAAAATTGCAGGACATAGAACATGTATAGGTATGATAGGGAAGTAATGATTCGTCTCTGGATTCGTTTTGTAAAGTGTATAAAACAAGTGTAATTGGGAATGATTGTTGTTGAAATTTTTCAGTGCCGTATCTACCGCTCTAAAAATTGTATTTACTAAAGATAATCAGTGATAATGTATTAAAAACGAGTTTTCCGCGGCACAAATGCATATGAATGTTAACAAGGACTATGCAAAGTCTATGGCAAGAATACGTTACCATACACGACATTATTGAAACAGACAATATTATTCAAATTGTTTTCACTATAAAAAAAACCTATACATTTCCCAAATGGTAGGCATGCACTGGCTAATCTCTATCTCAATAGAAATCGCAGCGATAGTGACGTATTTCCGTATAGTCAACTTTAATGAGTCTAAAGGCCTTATTACACGTACAGGTCCAATTCATGCAATTTTTACTTAGTTGCCATAGCAACGGCTTTCGAACAACTTCTTGCTAATGAACTCAAAAAGTTGTTCCAAATAAAAGTTTCTTGAAATTCCCGCCAATGGGGTTTTTCGTTACCCTACATTATAAACAAGATGGCGGCTTTTTGTTAAACGCATCAGATATGGCATATAATATTTTAATTGTGTATAATATTTTAACGGCATATAATATTTTAAATATAATGGTGTTCCATTTATGTTTACCCCCCTCAACAGAAGTGTGAGCGAAATAAATGAAATAATTTTGAATGCTCGTTTTCCGAAGCAGAAAAACCGGCGGGTTATTTTTCAATGTGGAAATAGAGCATGGCTGACGTCAAATCATGTCATTTTGTTTAAGGCAAACCTTCCCCCTCAGATTAAGCAGAAAATTGGACGAAAAAGTTGCACGAAAAATGTACGTGTGATACGGTCTTTAGGCAGCCTACGAGCCTGAAGTAAAGCGTTAATCAAATTAATGACGTCACCCAAGTTCACCAAGCTTTTAAAAATTTCCCAAAGAATCAAGTTAGAATTAGGTTATGCTGGCTGTTACTCGAAATTTAGAAGTCTATTCATATGCATGCCAAGCTTCAATGGCTTTGTCAACGCGTTTGGATCTGATGCGCAAAAGTTCAAATTTATTGTTAAGCATTGCCATACTGCAGGACAACGCTTGTTGTCATATTACAAGCAGTGTAAATAAATATGGAGACAGTGGCTTTAGGAAGTCTTAGAACACAATACGTACTCGTACTCAATTGACACGAGTTCTTATAAATTTGACCTCTTTTGCCTACGTTGAAAGAACACCTATGAGGGTGAATTTCTTTCACGGCACAATGGTTTCGTCACTGATTTCAAGTCATAGGATACCTTAGCAATGGTATCCTATGAGTTTTTAACATTATTTTTGACACTTGGCAAACTGTACGTAACTTTTTTCTGATGATCATATTGAAGGAATAAAATGTTATTTTACATACGAGTTCATTAAAAAAAATTGTTTCTTATCTAAGTTGTCATTATTTTATTTACACATCCCTCATATACTCAAATTTCCGAAATAAATTTTACTCAAAAACTTTTTTTTTATAATTTTGTTACGTAGTACTGGTACGGAATTTACAACCACACACAAAGCTCTTGAAATTTCTTAAGTAAATGATTTTTTATATTGTCGAATACTCCTGAAGGTTAATGAAAAGAAAATACACTTGTCATTAATAACCAAGATAGTTGTTAACCTCTTCAAACAGTACACATATTTTTCCGTGTCTTTTATTTATTTAATTTTTTGATTATGTATATATTTACCTGAGTAAAGTTAAAGGAAATACACTGCTGGCCACCGTTAATGCAAAACCCCGAAGGAATCATACAAATAACATGAAATTTACAACATGCATTAGAGGAGGTGAGATATGCAAATGATTAGAATTTCAGCGCAGACACACATCACGCGCTCATGTGGCGCCACCTAAAGGGGCTATTTAAGGCTGGGAGATTTTGACGATTTCAAGTTCGACAATTGTGTTTTTTTGTGTGTTTCTTTTCAAAAAACGATCAGTTATGTCTCGTAGAAAGCAGCGATCAGCTTTTGATCAAGTATCCGAGTTCGACAAAGGAACTATAGTAGCCTACCGAGATTGTGGATTATGTTTCAGGAAATCGGTAGTCGTGTTGGACGAAACCAAACAATTGTAATGTGTATATGTGACCGTTGGATGCAGGAGGGTACGACGGACCGACGTGGTCGATCGCATCCACCTCAGCGCACCACTTCACGTGAGGACAGGCAAATTGTGCGCATGGCAGTGACGGGTCGCTCAGTCACATCACGAACCGTAGCACAGCACATTGAGTCTGTAACGCATCATTCAGTGCCTGCGCGTATCATTCGACGCCGTTTACAGCAGAGTGGCCTGTCCGCAAGAAGTCCATTGCTTGGTCTACCCTTGACGCAGAACCACAGACGTGACGCCAATGGCGCGATGAAAGAAGGATGTGAACGGCAGAATGGAATGAAGTTGTCTTTACTGACGAGTCACGCATCTGTCTGCAACATCACGATGGTCGGAATCGAGTCTGGAGACGCCGTGGAGAGAAGATGCTGAATAGCTGCGTTATGCACAGCCACAATGGCCCTGCACCGGGTATTATGGTATGGGGCAGTATTGGATATCACTCTCTCACTCCTCTAGTACGCATTGCCGGTACTTTAAACAGCCAGCGCTACATCTCCGAGGTGTTGGAGCCAGTTGTTCTTCATTACCTTCAGAGCTTGGCCACATAATAATGCGCGATCACACGTGGCACGCATTTTCCAAAGGTTCTTCGTCAATCACGAGATTGAATTGCTTCCCTGGCCGGCTCGCTCTCCGGATCTTTCGCCGATAGAAAACCTGTGGTACATGGTTGCTCAGCGATTGACCCAGATTATACGCCCAGCTGCCACACCAGATCAACTTTGGCAACGTGTGGAAGATGCTTAGTCTGCTGTTCTCCAAGAACACATCCAAAGTATCTTTGAATCAATGCCGAGGCGTGTGGCAGCGGTGATCTCCAACAATGGCGGCTTCTCTGGCTACTGATTCTGGATTCTACACTTCGCAGAAGTCGATAAGTGTAATCATTTGATACTTGGTCAACATGTTATCTACAAAATAAATTTTACTGTGATATCTCTTGTCTTTCTCTTCGTGTTGCATTTCCGGTGGTCAGCAGTGTATATTTGGTACTTATTAGTAAATGGAGATTTCTGTTATTTTTAGTTTAACTTTTTCTTCATTATATTAAACTCAACAAAATACAAAAATGTTTGGAATATCGCAATCGAGAAACCTGCTTCAGCTAAAAATAAAAGTAAAACCGAAGCTGCGTTTCTTTTATAAGCATGCAACAAACAGTAAGCTTTATTCGGATATAAATGGGCTGCAATTTGAGATCAGGATATTAAGGGTCCCACTAATAGCTGCAGCTTATAACTAGAAAAGGAGTGGACCATCAGCTGGTGAGTTCTGACTTAGAGCTAAGGTAATTACTTGCGGTAACATCATTCTATGCGCTGTGAGTAGGACGTTCTTTTATTTCGAAAGGAGTCAAATAATAGACATTATGTTTCTAATGTTAAGCATTTAGCTTTCATGAAGGTAGGGGATCTTAAATTATGTAAATTACACTCATAACTGAACAAGAACAAAAAAAGTTCAATTATTCTTAAATATTTTTCTTATGAGGTTTTTAATAGTTACGATTATAGTGCAATATTTTTTGCAACATCGGATGCAAAGGACATAATAAAAGATTTCCTTACAAAATAAAATGGATGACATTCATGTCTGAAAAGGTTTAACTGGCTTTCTTAAATTACGCTTGCATAATTTTCAGAAACTGAAAAAAAAACTCTTTTTGTGTGCAGTATACTCGATATTGCCTTGTAACATTTCAAATAAGTAGTACAATTGGTAACTTGTATAAACTTTTAACTTAATGTATGAATATCACTACTGATTTATGAAATAAAAATATTTTATGAAGTTAAAAATAAAAAAAAATAGTTATAAGGAAAAAATCTCTATTGAAATAATTAATCTAAAGATGCAAATTGTTCAAGCACGTTCAATATCAACAGTTATCTAGCAATATTATCCATGATTTTAGTAAATTTATGAGGGAAAAAAGAAATAATATATATATATATATCCTCGTACACACACAAAAAGGCGAGGTTCAAGTTTATTATCTCTTTGGTAACTTCCTCTCGGCTTTTTTATTAGCATTCATTTATCTTCTTTTTTTAGTTTTTCAAGATTAAACTTTTTTATAATAATATAAATTTGATTTTTTTTCAATCCCAGCTCTGGTTTGATGCTATGAATTGAAAGGTAAAAATTTAAAAGAAGAAATAAATTAAATAAAATTGCTCAAGTTTAAATTTTTAAAGTACAAATTTATGAAATTTCAATTAGATATTTTTGAAAAAAACAAAGTAGTCTTATACTAGAAATAGACAAAAAGTAAAAAAGTAATATAAAATTCTAATTCTCTCATAGCTGCCTGACCAATGGTATCAGAAATTTTAGCTTCGTTTTGTTGCTATCCATAAGGTGACCAACCGTCCTCCTTTAGGGAGGACAGTCCTCATTTTAAAGGTCCTGTCCTTCCTCGAAAAGTGTCCTCCTTTTAGTCCTTCTTTTCAATTTTTTAAAACTGATTTCTTAATCTCTGTATTCAGAGATGAACCAAACATGTTTCCAAAATGTCGGAGAATGGTCTGAAACAAATATTACAGGAAATAACAGTTTTCAATGGTATTTTTTGACTTGGTCTCAAGTAAAGTGGGCAGATATAGAAAATTACGTTTTTATCGAAATGAATGTCTGATATTAAAATCGATGGCAGTTGTTTGTTTGAAGTAGAAAGAAGACTGAGTGTACATTTAAATTCTAATTAACTAGAACAATTGTAAAATCAACATGTTAAGAAATTGGTATAATTTGGGTGAAATTACTTAAACCATTTCAAAATGAACACATTCCGTATGAAAATGTAATTATTCTTGTATAATTTACTTTGTGCTGACCTGGATCTAATGCAGCAGTTGAAAGAGTTTTTTTTTTCAGTTCGTAATGATTTTTCTGAAGCGACTAGTGAGAAATCAAAATTGAATGTTAATATTTTACCTACAGTGCTTACCCTAAAATTCAGTATGAAGGATAATATTTGCCCGAACTTTCCGATACATAAGAAAATAATACGTTGACAAAAAAATCTTTCAATGGAAAAATACTCTTTTAAGATAATAATTAAGAAGAATGTAAGCGTAATTAGCGTATTTTTGTCTGAATTAGTAAAACATTTCATACATTTAAGTTGTAATTTTTTCTTCATTTTCTCGTCCTCCGTCTTATTGTAATAAAATGGTCACCTTAAATAATCATCAAATGAATCTGTTTACTGTACAAATTTTAATCATACAAATTACTTAAGTTAAAACTTCATAAATTGAGTATAAAAAGTTCAAATTTAAGTAAAAACTATTTAAGATTGAAAAAATCATACATTTTATATATATTTTCATTTAAATTCTTTTTTCTCATAAATATTTCAGATTTACTGTGGGGGAATGTAAAAAAAAGTGATGTCCATTAAATGATTTGTTTTAAATATTGATAAATAAATCAGTTTTTCATGTGCGGCTTAAATATATGTGCAAAACATAATGTTTTAGATTTACTTAATTTTTTTGCGCTGTTTATTTTCTAGCACAGTTTTTACTTTTTTTTAGATAACTTTGAATAGTTTTGTTTAGGAAAATTTTCATTTATAACTTTTAGAAAATTTATTTTTTATAATTTTGAATTACTTTTTATACTTGCTTTGCACATTTATTAAAGGCTTGTCATAGTATTGCGGAGGTCTTTTAGTGGTGCTGTAAAAAGTTTTAAATAACATTAAAAATTATATAATGGTGCTATTAAAACTTTTTATAACTATAAAGTAAAAAGTTTAATAATGAAATTATTAAAAACAAGCTTAACACATTAAAGATCATTTTATGATATTACTAAGGGTTGAATTTAAAACCTATTTTAAGGTTTTATATTCAACAGTGTGACTGGGTGATTCGCTACCAGACCGACAAACTGGAAGGGTGTGTAGGGGATAGAGAGACGACTCGAAATAACACAGGAATGCAGGGTGGCAAATGCCGTAGTTGCGAAATATGTTGCAAAGAAGCAGACAAAAAGAATAGAAACAGCAACATTTTAATGGAATAGGAAGCGTTTTATTAAAAGGTTGTACCATGACATGTGTTCTAAATTGTGACCAGAAGTCATCTGGCAGGCCTGACAGCGATGTTGCGTGGAATTCCTTTTGTTCTGGAAGATTCCTGGCATGTCACGTTTCCTCCCGGCAGCTACCGAAATTTGAGTGATGAGCTCTTCAAATAAAGGAACGTATATCTCGCACACCAAACTCTTCATGTGACCCCAGAAGAAGTCCATGTATGTTAGATCCGGTGATCTGGAAGGCCGAGGGGCCTGCCCGTTACAGTCCACAGCTCCATACACGATTAGTATGTAAAGCAGTTCCTCGTTTGAATACGGGTTCCTCCTATTACCTAGAGAAACGGATCGCAAATGATGACTTCAAGCAGGATCAGGTTCACGAGACCTTCATTTCAGCGCCTTTTACCCCCAGACTGGCAGGAGGAATCTTTCAGAACTTCAGGAATTCCATGCAGTATTGCTGTCAGACTTACCAAACGACTTCTGGTTGTTATTTCAAATACCTATTGCAGTACAAAATTTCAATAAAATGCTTTCTGTCTCATCAATAAATTGCTGTTTTTGTTCTTTTTTTCTCTGATTCTTTACACCATAGCTCGCAACAGCGGCAATTGTAATACTACAAATCCTACAAATTTATCGACCTGGTAGCGAAGCACCCTGTATTTATAAGTATTAAAAGTTATAAAATAAATTAAAACAATCAACATCTTCCTGAAGCTTTCATATGCATAAAGGATTAAATTCCTTTCAAACGAAATCTAATGAATTAATTGAAATCAATCGGATTTATGAATGAAAATATTTAAATCTTATCTTTCAGAAAAGTAACTAAATGTTTTTTTTTTAATAATAAGTTTTTTTAGCACCATTTTTACCGAGAAAATTTTCTTTTCTAGATTCTTCTTTTAATACATTTTCAAAGCATTCGTAATTTGTTTGATTCCTTAAGCATGAAAAAATGAAGGGAAAAAATGGTTTCATTAACATGCTTCAAAATTGCTCAAAAACTGAGTAACACACAGAAATGCCTGGAATTAAATTCATTGTGTTATATTTATTTAACAAAGGTAGATAAATTTATTCGGGAAAGTGAAAGAAAAAATTTATAAAAGTGCTACCTTTGGAAACATTTAATTTTAACAATAGCTTTTAAGAATACTATATTTGTTTGATTGGGTAAATATATAAATTTAAATTATTATTAAGTTAGCTCATTAGTTAAATGTTTGCTTTCAGCTTTTTTGGGAAGTTATGTTTCCATGGAAAATGCGTGCATTGAAATTTGAGACATCTGGTTTAAAAGCCTGAATATTCCTTTAAAATTACAATTTTCCTATATTCAGAAATCTACAGAAAGAACAAAGCATTTTTATCATATTGTCATTTTTGCTTTAAAATTCAATTATATTTCTGAAGCGATTATACTATGCAATGAAAGCATTCTTACTCATGTGTGTGTGTATTTTTTTGGGGGAATTTCTTTTTCTTTTTAAACTAAAGTAAAACTGCTTTTAAAGCAACAAAGATATTTGAAATTTCGAGAGTATGATTTGAATTCACACACACATACACAGTTGACAATTTAATAACCTAACTCTTCAGGATATGAAACAAGATTTTGAGCATTACAATTTCCAAAAAAAATTAATGTGATAACTATTTATATCAGTTACTTAAGTTAAATAATGTTTTTAAAAATTTTTTCATTGTTTATATGCTAAATTTCCTCATATTTTAAAATCAATGACTTGTAAAAATTAGTATAAACTAGTTTTGCTTTTTAAATATTTTCTTTCTGTCGCCCATCCGGTATAGTGCTTAGCGAACCTGACTACTGTGTCGTAGGGACTGGGTTCGAATCCCGGAGAAGACATGGATGTTTGTAAATGTATAGAGCCTTTGCGTGGCATGGGGGTACTCTAAATAGCCGTCGAGCCGCAAGTCCTCTCGTGAGGTTGGTGGAAGGGGAAGAGAGATGGGAGTTCTCTGACCACTCTCAGAGTGTTCTCCCTCTAAATTGGGGTGGAACCGAGCCAAATCGTACTGTCACCTGTACGGTGCTAAGGGTTATGGCTAACGACAGGCGTCACTTAGCCCTTTGCCATGATGAATTTCGTGGACCTCGATCTAGCCTTTGCCGATCAGGTGGCATTAGTAACAACAAATATTTTCTTTTAATTCTATTAGAATTTATTGTTAATTCTCAGGATACTTGAAATTATAAATTCACATTTTTATGAAATAAAATGAGAATGATATTTCTTCAGGTTTAATTAACAGATACTAAAATTCGTCATAGATTTTTAACTTTAATAAAATTAGTGCCTTAAGGCTGTTTTGAGTAACTGTCAAAGAATAAGACCCAAATTCAGAATATTTTTTCAGACATAAAAGTACTGAAACATTAATATTATATTGTGGTTTCTATATCCTGCAAAAAATCACTAATTTTACCATATAACTCATTTTTTCCGAGTTGACACATTTTTTTTCTTATATTAATTGTGTTTCACATTTTTTCACCTATACCGTAATGTTAGATGAGCTATTCCTTTACATATTAAAAGGAAAAGTTAATTATTTATCAAATGTTTTGAAATATTAAAAACGCTATACTTTAAACAAATGTATGAGTGACTATGTCGGAATTTTTTGTAAAAATTGAGGCATTTTTCTGTCCGAAAATATGCTTCGGCTTAAGTTCACACTCTCGTACATAAGGCGTAAAAAGCCTTAAATGCTGTAATTATTTAGATATGTCTGGTTATATATTGATTTATAGTGAAGACATCGAAGTTGATTCCAGACATTTCTTAAGACTATTAAGGTATCCGACTACGTTCGGAACCGTGATTTTAAAAAGGCGCAGAAATGGATAATTTTCATGATATTTAATGTCACTTAGATTAGAATTCATGTATAAAGATGTTTTAAGGACATTTTGACAAAAAATAATTATTTAAATACAATATTTTGGCAAAAAATTTAATTTAGAATAACCTTTTTCAAAATGTTTTCCTTTTGTGAAAAATGCTTCTATTATAATTATATTTTGCATGTATATAGCTCAGATCTCTGTACAGAGGCTAAATTATGAATTTTGAAAAATTCACATTATTTTCAGAGTTACAACCATTTGAAATAATTATCGGTGTTTTTTTCTTAAAATTTGTTGTCGTAAAACATGGATAAACCCACTTCTAAGTAATATATTTCAAAAGCTCTATTTGAGCCTCTGTATAGAGGTCTGAGGTATATATAGGCAAAATATTATTATAATAGACGCATTTTTCACAAAAAGAGAGCATTTTGAAAAAAAAGTTATTCTAAGTTAATTTTTCGTCAAAAAATTATATTTAAATAATTTGTTTTTGGCAAAATGTCCTTAAAACCATTTCATACATATATTCTAATCTAAGTGACACTAAATATAATGAAAATTATCCATTTATGAGCTTTTTTTAAATCATGGTTCCGAACGTTGTCGGATACCTTAATACAGATTATTTTTAATAATCATATTAATTAAAAATTATTAACTACCTAATATATAGAAGATAAAATAAAAATTAAAAATACATTGTAAATTTATTATACCATAATTTTATCATTCTAGTAAACACTCCAGATTTAATGAAGTAATAATACCCTTGTTTATTATATTTGTACAAAATAAGACTAAAATATTTGTTTGAGTATAGTTAATTATTACGATATGTTCGAGTAAATTAAGTTTTATTTAACTTTCAAATCTAAATAACTGTAGAGACAATTTATTTACAAAATTTACCATCTAAGTATAAGAAGTTACATTGATTTGATTTTTTAGTTAATGTCATTATTTGGAGCGGTAAGAATTATTAATAAAGTACCTAGCAAATTTGAGACGTTGTCAAGTGACGAAGACAAAACCTGAGTTACCACGCGGTAGCCTAGTGGTCAGGTTAACGGACTCGTGGTCAGCGAGTTTATGAGTTCTAGCTTAATACCGCTGAAGACCCGCCATGTACGGAAGCGATGCACGTTAAATCTGTTGAAGCCCAAACGCCCTTCCGTTGATGTGATGTGGAAGTTAGGAAGTTGGTGGAAGCTCCGGTGATGTACAAGTTACTTGACCATGATTCAAAATAGCAAGATCCGTTGTCAAAAACTCTGGCGTAGCTGAATAGGGCAACGTTAGTATTTACTCACTGACTCGATAAATTCGAAATAAACAGCTGAAATTGACAGCTGAAATATATTTTTAAAAAAGATACAAAAATAATTATTGAGTTGACGAGAATAATTTCCCAATCAAAGAAGAAAGACTTAAGTTTAATTTTAATCTTTCATTTAATATCTATCTACCTGTCAGAGAATCAGTTTAAGGCACACATTCAAAGGTCTAATATACTACTAATAAACACTATAGAAAGCAACTTTAAACACTTGTGTACCATGTAGCAACTAGTGCAGTGTTTATCAAACTGTGGGGCGTACCCCCTCCCCCTTAGAGTAGAGTGATAACCCTACGTGGGGGGTGCGAGCATATCGAAAATAAAATATTATTTAAAAAATATATTGTGGTTTACTGAAGGAAGCAAATTAAAATACATTCCGATATAAGAAATGAAATACACTAATATACCGTATTTATAAATGTCTTATTACTGCATAATGTATTTGTGATATTTAATTTATCAATACTTAATTAAAAACAAATTCAATGCTTACTAGTGACATCCATGGACTGTTCATATACAAAATTATATGCTAAATTTAACACATATCTTGATAATTTGTAAATTTGCACGGCTTATATGGTCAAACTGCATATTATTGCATTCAATACATTGTTATTGTAGATGGGGGAAATTAAGTCGCAAATATTGAAAGTTTGAGAAGCAGGACAAAATTCCATAGTAATATCATATGAATATTTGACTTTTTAGGTGTATAACCAAAGTAACCAGTACAAGAAACGTTATAAGGTATATTTTCTTTTATTAGAGTTGTATAAAGTTACAAAATTTAAGGAACAAAATATCTTTTTTTAAAACAAAAACTGAAAATATAGGAAAATTGGGAAAAAAATTACAAATTTTTGTGAAAATGCTCGAAATGCTCCTTAGAACATGAAACTTTTCCACGTACTTTACATAAGTGTATTGGCCCTTTTTTGATCCATTTCTTCATCTTTTTCAATACATATAAAGGGTGTTTTTTTGAGAGGTATAGAACTTTAAATTGCAATAAAACAACGATGTATTATTCGACTGATTTTTTTTATTCAAAAAATAATCTTGTGGCATTACATTTTAAATATGATTTCTAGCATAGGACTGCCACGGCTGGCTCGGATGTAGTCCAATCTGGACGTCCAATTTTCGATGACTTTTTCCAACATTTGTGACCGTATATCGGCAATAACACGGCGAATGTTGTCTTCCAAAGGGTCAAGCGTTTGTGGCTTATCCGCATAGACCAATGACTTTACATAGCCCCACAGAAAATAGTCTAACGGTGTTAAATCACAAGATCTTGGAGGCCAATTCACAGGTCCAAAACGTGAAATTAGGCAGTCACCAAACGTGTCTTTCAATAAATTGATTGTGGCACGAGCTGTGTGACATGTTGCGCCGTCTTGTTGGAACCACAGCTCCTGGACATCCTGATTGTTCAATTCAGGAATGAAAAAGTTAGTAACCATGGCTCTATACCGATCACCATTGACTGTAACGTTGTGGCCTTCATCGTTTTTGAAGAAGGATTCCACCAGCCCATAAAGCGCACCAAACAGTCAGTTTTTCTGGATATAACGGTGTTTCGACATACACTTGTGGATTAGCTTTACTCCAAATGCGGCAGTTTTGTTTGTTGACGAAGCCATTCAACCAGAAGTGCGCTTCATCGCTAAACAAAATTCGCTTATGAAAATCGACCATTATTTTCGAAATAAAATTGCACAATTTGAAAGCGTTGTTCAGGCGTGAGTCTATTCATGATGAATTGCCAAACTAAACTGAGAATAAATCCCTTGACAGCTGTTAAATCGGTCGCCATCTTGGAAAGTAATGCCAACTTAAACTTCTATACCTGGAAAAAAAAACACTCTGTAGATATATGCGTATCAGATTCACTGTCCCTATCATCGGTTTCCGGAAAATATTCTGATTCATTATCACCGTGGAAATGCAACGACGATGCCCCGTATTGGCCATAAAAAGTAAAAATTAACAACAAAAATAGTTATACAAACTTTAGGAAGAGAAACGAAACACGCACAAACATGTGTTTCTCTCAGTACTTCTCAAACCTTTAATATTCACGACCCAATATTCAATGACAATTTTCATCGCTCCCCCTTCCATACAATAACAATGTATTGAATTAGATATTACGATACTTTGACGCTAAATCTATTACATGACTTTAACCCAGTGCTTCTCAAACTCAAAGTTTGCGCGCGCGCGACCCAATATTCAATCATATTTGGCATTGCACCCTCCTTCATACAATAACGATGTATTAAATTCAATAATACTATACTTTGATGCTAAACCTACAGTACAACTTTAGCCGCATTAGTCCTCTAGACGTATATAAACGTCTCACTCGGTGTATTAATTGCCCCAGACGTATATATACGTCCTTACGAAGTACTATCTTTTCTGTGAACTGCTGTTCGTTAAATTATTCCAAAGGCTTTGGAATGCAATAAAATGACCTTGACAGTGTTCGCGAAGGATTTACATATTTCAGAGGATTTGATTATTTATTCCATTTCTACAACCCCCTCAATACAGCACAAGCGTTTACCTACATGCTAAATGGTGGCGTTGGGGAACGAATCGCGTAATTTTTAATCGTTATTAAAGGGATTAATTAAAAACCGTACAAATTATAAATATAAGTGTTAATATTGGCATATAATTGTATACATGACAAGCCCATGGGGTCAGTAGTAATCATTAAACTTGTCCTTAACTTAGTAGTGTTAAATTAATTATAAAAGAAATAGATTGAACAGTACTGATACATTTATAAGTGTATTAAAGTGTAAATGAGTACTTTATTTTTTACTACGGCAAAATGTATTTGCTTGTTTACTTCCAATAAGTAAACACTTTAAATAATCTTTTGTTTTTTCAACTTTTCAATATGTTCGTGCACCCTCGTAGGGTTATCACGTCCCCCCCAGGGGGGTGCGCCCCACAGTTTGAGAAACACTGACTTAAGTTGAAATTAAAAGGAAAACATGAAATATGCGTTGCAATGTGAAGATGAGTATCCCCAGAAATCTGGGTTTTTGATGTGCGTTAGGAAGCACACCCAATATTTAATCATCATTTTCATCGCTCAACCCTCCATACATTATAATGTATTGAATTCAATAATACTATACTTTATAACACACACTAAAGCTACAATAATACTTTGTGACGAATCTATTCGGCAATTCTCCACTAATACTCTTAGGCGTCTTTGGGAATTAAATTCGCGTATTCTTCTAAAAGAAGAAAATGGGATACGCAAATGAATTAAGGTATTTAAGGAGATCGTTGTAAGTTAGCCGATAGAAGGCGATTGAGCCAAGAGCGGTAGTGACGAAGTTAATAGGATTCAAGTGGATTGCATGCTTAGAATATTGCTGTTATTATTAAGGGAATTAGCATTAGAAGGATTGATCTACCTGGAAAGAACGACATTACAGCCAGGTAATATATTATAACTTAGTTCTCTGACCACAAGAGTTAATATACAGTAAAGTTATCGAAACTTTGATGAAGTTTAATAATTCTAGTTGCGTATATTTCTCGGTCCTCTTATTCCGGTAAAAACGTTCGGAGATTAGTAGTTGATTAATATCATATTTTGAAATTTAATTTAATATTAAAGGTAAATCCCTTTGATCTAGACATATTGTTTAATATTTGTAATTAGAAGGTTTCTAATTGAATCTATTGAATAAATATAGTTTGTTATTATACAAATGGCGTCTGGTCGTTCTTTGCCTCAAGTTAATCTTAGTGTCAAGGGTGGAACCCAGGAAGGTTCTCACAACTTTACCCTCTTATATGTCACCAACGTATATAAAAGTCTCGCTCTGCCAAAATATTTATTTTCTGGACGCATATAAATGTCTTTCCGAAGTAAGATCTTTTCTGTGCACTGCTATGAATAAAATTATCCCGAAGGCTTTGAATGCAATAAAAGGACCTTGACAGTGTTTGCAAAGGATTTACTCATTTCAAAGGATTTGCTTATTTATTTCTTTACTCCCCCCAATATAAACACATTAAAATACGCGCGCACACGTGGAAAACGGTGGCATTAGGGAGAGAATCGCGAAACTTTAAATCGGTAGTTAAGGGTTTAATTATAAACCTTACAAATTATCAAGAAAGGGTTAATACAAGCCCATGGGGTTAGTGATAGTTATCAAAATTGTTCTCAGTTTAATATTGTTAAATTAATAATGAAATACATTGTAAAGTACTGACACATTTATAAATGTATTATATCAGGGTTAATGTGTATTATATATTTTATTATATCAGAAAGTACTTTGTTTGCTTTCAGTATATTTATAATTTTTTTAATAATCTTTTGTTTGACTTTTCAATATGCTCGCGCTCTTCTCATAGAGTTATCACGCCCCCCCCACAGTTTGAGAAACGCTGCTATATTGGCAGATGAATTAAAAAGGGAGTTACTCAGTGAGAATTTTATATTCTTTAATTAATTTAAGTTCTTAATTTTATGTATTAATTTTGATAATCAATTATTGAAAAAAAAATTGATAATCAATTTTTTATTAAAACATTTATGCTTTCTGTTTAATGCTTTTATACTTTCTCGTAATTTTGTATTTAAGCATTTCTGCCCATTATTTAGTATTTTTAAGTGACAGCTTTGAACCAAACGTATTTGGTTTGAAGAAGAATAACGCAATACGAAATGAAGAAGAATGGCACAATACGAAATGTATCCGACTACTTGCGACAATTTTTTTTTAAATAATGGATAAATTGAGATTTTTTTTTGTGGTTTTTAGATTTATTTAGTACATTTTAAGAAAAAAAGGCTAAAATTAAGAAGAGAAAACAAGTTATTACTACTAAAATGAGAAAAAATGGAAGAAAATAGACAAAAAATTACATGAACGGGGCCTTCTCAGTACAAATAGTAAATGAACAAATTCCCAATTTTTCAATTTTGATGTATTACACTGGTGTGCAAAACTTTAGCAACAGGTGGGTTTATTGCCATAACTTCACGAAAAATCATCTGAGGTACATGAAATTCAGAAATGAGGGAGAGTATTATGTACGTAAGGGATGACGAAAGCATCGGCACAGAAACAATCTTTATTGAACGCATAGTATCATGACTCATGATGGTCTATCCAACAGGAAGAACAACAAGCAGATGTTCCTTAATATGGTATATGCCCTCCCCTCACTGCAATGGTTACTTCGCACCGTCTCCGCATACTCAGAACAAGCTGGTGCAACATTTCTTGCGGTAGGAATGCCCATTCTTCAATCAGCATCTGTTTGAGTTGTTGGGTGTTCTCCGGATGACGTAAACGTGCTGCAATACATCTTCCCAAAGCATCCCACACATGTTCGATGGGATTTAAATCTGGGGATTACGCTGGCCAATCCATTCGAGTGATATCTTCACTTTCCAGCAGCTCCTCAACAGCAAGAGTCCGATGTGACTGTGCATTGTCATCCATAAAAATGAAATCTGGGCCAATGGCACCTCGTAACAGACGCACATGAGGAAGAAGTACTTCCTCACAATAGCAATCCCCCGTTACAGACCCTCTATCGAAAATGTGGAGCTCAGTTCGCCCATTCAGCATAATGCCTCCCCAGACAAGAACTCCAGGACCCCCGTAATTGTGTCTTTCCTTGATGTTACAGGTATAAACTCGTGTCCCGATCTCTCTACAAATTAAAACGCGTTGAGAATCGCTTCTGGTACTGAACCAACTCTCATCCGTAAAGAGGACACGACTCCATTGATCAGTTGTCCAGTTTTTGTGCTCTCTGCACCACTGTAAATGGTGGCGTCGGTGGTCAACTTTCAACGGGAGGCAGCGTTCAGGACAGTGGGTGAATAGGCCCCCTTTGTGAAGGCGTGGAAGTAAACCGCGACACTTGTCCCCCGTTGCTGTAAAGAGTTGTGGTCGCGGTAGCCGAGTGGTATAGGTATCGGATCGTGGCTTGCCTGGTCACGAATCCCGACACTTGGCCGATGCACGTTAAATCTGTCGAGAGAAAGTTAGTTGAGGGGGTGCCAGCTCAGGTGTCGTCCACGTCACTTGACCATGGTTCAAAATTACGTGGTCCGTCGCCAAAAGCCCTCGTGTAGCTGAACAGTGCGACATTCATCAATCAATCAAAGCTGTAAAGAGTTGCTGAGCAATGACGCTTGCTGACTGCCATCGGCCTCCATTCACCTGCAGGAATATATATCGGTCATCCCCTGCAGTTGTCGTCCTCGGGGGCCCCGCCAACCTTTCTAACAGCTGTACCTGTGGTTTGAAATGCTTTCCAAGCGCGCGAAACGACACTTTTGTTGATTCCGAACTCTGCAGCTACACTGGTGACGGTATGCCCCTCCTCCAGCTTTCCGGTCATTCTTCCACGTGTGAAATCGTCCAGGTGATTTCTTCTAGCCATATTTCACGAGCTGACTCACTGTCACTTGCAGCGAATATGTTGAATTGCGTCTACGTCCTTTTTTTTGCTATTGAGCAGCACGCGCCGACATCGCGCGTTTTTCGTACGCTCACGTCGCTTCTGACGTTTCGTTCCTGATATTTGCATACGCATGACGTTTCTACTGACTTACGTGTTCACTGTACTAATCTCCAGACCTCCTTTTCGGCAATTTCATGGTTATCTGCTTAATTTTTACATTGTTGCTTAAGTTTTGCACACCAGTGTACTTTTCTCTACCTTTTTGAAATGAAACTTCAGGATAAGAGATATTTTAATTTTTACAAAAACTAAAGCACTTTATCTTAGTTACTACATAAAATTGCTTAAAAAATTTTATTATATTCACATAAAGAACAGTAAATTTTGTTATAAAACAGTGATTGATAAATCTGAAAGTTAAAACACTTCTGCTGTTATACAGAACATACACAAAAAATTTCAGCAAATTATTGTAAAAACTTTTTGAGCAATCACTGTCCCCGTTTGAGTTTTTCGAAAAAAAAAATAATTTCAAGTAAAACGCATTTTAAAGTTTGACATCTTATGTAAAGATATGGCATCTGCTTTTACTGAAACACCTGTAGTTTATGTTCTAGTGAATGGAAAATAAAAGCCTTGTTATTTTTTATGAAGCTAATAAGATGGCCTATAAAATAGAATCATAAAAAAAATTTGTCCATTTTTCAAAAAAGTCATGATTTGGGGGTAGTCAAATACCTTATACAAGATTCAAAATTTTTGGCCTGTTAATATTAGATAACGAAATGAAAAATACATGAGAGTATAGCATAATCACTGTAAGAAGAAATTTAATCTGATACAAAATCTATTGAAATGCATGATGGATAAAGATATATGAGAATTTTTGCTTTAACTTGAAATATGTTGTACTCCTGAGATTCAGACACTTTTCTTCTTATCATTGTCTAGTTTGCACAGAATACCCCCCCCTCCCTTTGAATAACAGAATATGTATGTGACAGAATATTGATGTTCTCAAGTATTATTCTTGAATCTATTTATTTTTAAGTTTATTTTAAAATAACTTTTTTACATGTACTCTCTCCTTTCCTGTGATGAATGAAATCTGAGCTAACGCCGTTTACAATTCTGTCTCTATCTAAGATTGGCACAAGATTCAAATAAAATCTGATTAAGATTTTGCTAACTGAATGGAATTTTACATTGGATGGAAGTTCAGATTTTGTATCCGTGTCGCTAAATTTTAAGATCTAAGGGAATATTAGGTTAATAACGCAAGGATTTAAAATCCTCGAATAAAAAAAACTAGTAGGTTCTTCTTTTTGTTGAATCAGCAATTGTTGAGTCACATTTCATAATATTAAATTAACTAGTGATAAATAAGTCTAAGATATTCTCTTTTGAAACGAGTATAATGCTCTATGTTGAATTGGCAACATTTCCTGAGCAACATTGTGAATCCATTATTCGACTTAGAGCGTACGATTAAAATTATAATTTCGTAATATGTAAAACTGTAACCTGGTGGTCGAGTGGTTAGGGCATTGCGCCTCCACACCACAGGTTCGAGATTCAAATTCCGGTCTGGGCAAGGTTAGCACAGCCTTTCATCCCTTCAGTGGGTAAATAAACGAGTATCAAGCTTGCTTCGCGTCGGAATGACCACCTGACCAGTACATCTGCTCATGCACCTCAAGGTCCATGGTCGCGTATACTGAGTTGGGCACAGTAGGCCCTGGCCTCCATGGGCTGTTGCGCCTCTGAGTTAAGTTGACATGTAAAACTATAACAACTATTAATAATTAAGTATGATCTCAAATTACCTGTACAGATGAACGCCTTTGAAATTATAGCATTAAAATGTCTTGACTATTTTTATGTGTGAAATAAAAATTTTTATTAATTTTATCAATTTATTACTTTTCTCGTTAGTTAATAACTCAATTGATTTCCAAGCAAACCATACTTTAGTTTTTTTCAAGAATAGACACGTAAGCTGGTTTTTACAGCATAGTAGTTTCCTACAATTTCGCTTTTATTGAACATATCTATCCACATTTGATTAAAATACATTTACTCATTCATCGTACTATGCTCTTAAAACTAAAAATAAATTACTTTTTCACAAAACTTTAAACGAAATTTAGCAAGCTATTACATTGTACATTTACTGAAGCTCATTCATGAATAGAAAAAGAGAATCGGGATCATAGTTTACGCTTTATATATATAATATATGTTTAGCTCCTAAAGTAAAAATTTTTTTAACTTAAGCCCTCATTGATGTACAGTACAAATGCCAAATATAATATATCACAATTGGGTAATAGAATTTTCTGGTTGTATTTCTGAGGATCATAAAACTAGATTGATGATAATATCGGAGACCACCACTTAATAATATGTCACAATTTTGAATTTAAAATCTCTGCTCTGCAGTAGAAAAAACTATTCGATTGCCATTTCTGTCACTTTGATATATTGCATTGACTAACATTTTTGAAATATGCCGAATGTATCACTTTGATATCTAACAGTAGACAGAAAAAAATGAATTTATGATAAGAAAATGATTGACTTAAATGATCAATTGAAGGTAAACTCTTTAAATGTTTTCTTGAAAAATATATTGTAAGATAAAAACTGATTTTTTTTGTGAAATAAATATTTCTTAAATACCCAGTACACAGTTTATTATTTCTAAATTCCTCTTTCCCTCTATTCAAATATTTTCTGTAAAATTTTTGTTTATTTGACAATATGTTACAACTTACATTTGACGGACTACATTGAAAAGTTTTTCTGAAAACACTAATTACGATAAATTAAGAAGTAGAAATTTTGGAGCAATACATTAATTCAAAAGTATTTAACCCTTCCAAGGGCCATTTATTTCTCTTTTGAATTTTTCTCAGTATTTTATATTTTATTGTTAATTAAACAATAGCATTTAAAAAAATATTTTTTATTTTGCCGAATTTTATGCTTGCATTTAAACATTAGGAGTGGGAAGAATACTTCCCAAGAAACCATTCATCTTCATAAAGTAAGTTCAATTTAATGGTGATTATTTGCCATGAAAAGATAAGAAGCACGTTGCAATGCAAAATGGACATCACATTCTGCACACATGTAGAGGATCCTCTTTAGCTGTCCGTTTCTGCTACATTTCCTACATCTTCTATAGTGGGAAACCATCTTTGGCATATGATATCCCACTCTGGCTAAGCGCTTAGAATATTTTTTTTTCTTTTTGGCACTGCGATCATTCAAAATGTAAACTTTTTGAAAATTTACCCCCTATGCCTTTTGTTCAAAAGAAAAAGTTATGTCATAGGTAACATAGTCTAGCGAACTAAATATTCTAATTTTTCAAATATAACAATTGTGTGCATGACTTTTATTTATAAAGCAATAGCATTTTTACATTTCACTGTTAGGCCTATAACTTATTATTCAAATTAGACAGTTACTCGCCCAAAATGCACAAAAATGTATAAGAAATAAGTAAATATAGTACAATAAAAAGACAATATTTTCTTTATTTATTATCTAAATATATTATTTATAAACTAAATATTCTATTTTATCAAATAGTATACAAATAGCACCTGGTTTTTATGTGATGCTATAGCACTTTCACATTTCCATCATTCTTTGTTATACAATATTAGATAGTTAATGCACAAAATATACAGAAATATAAGAAATAAGAAAGTGTTATTACAAGAAGAACGGTATTTTACTCACATTAGCAGTAGAATCGTTGAGGAATACAAATGTCTCATCAAAACAGGTGTCATAGGAGAACAAATTTCACATAACGTTTTCGAACTTTCAAAATAAAAGTGCTAATTCTGTTCAATCGATCAAAAAATATATGGCTGCACAAAATTGAAGCTGAAGTCTTCCCATCGTTATAGTTGCAAGGCCAAAATATTATAATAGGTTTTGCGCTTCCGACAGGTGTATTTTGTACGGTCATGTAAAAGGGAAGTAATCTTCCCAAGTTCCACGAAAGGGTTAAGGTACCATTCTAAGATAAGTTTCATCAGAAAAGACATAAAAATATAAATATTATATTTTGTCGCCGTTTAAATTCCTATTGTTAGTGTGGAAAATGTTGATAATGGGTTGTTAAGGTATCCGTCTACTTTCAGAACCGTGATTTTGCAAAAGCGCATAAATGGATACTTTTCATGATATTTAGTGTCACTCAGATTAGAATACATGTATAAAATTGTTTTAAGGACATTTTCACAAAAATTATATTCTTAAATATAATATTTTGGCAAAAAATTAACTTAGAATAATCTTTTTTTTCAAATGCTCTCCTTTTGCGAAAAATGGTTCTATTATAATAATATTTTGCCTGTATATAGCTCAGACCTCTCTATAGAGACTCAACTAGAATTTTTGAAATATATAACTTACAAGTGGGTTTATTCATATATTTTACGACAACAAAAGGGGAGAAATTTAAAAAAAACTCGAATAATTATTTCAATTGGTGGTAACTCTGAAAATAATGTGAATTTTTCAAAAATTCTAGTTGAGCTTCTGTAGAGAGGTCTGAGCTATATAAAGGCAAAATATTATTCTAATAGAAGCATTTTTCACAAAAGGAGAACGTTTGGAAAAAAGATTATTCTAAGTTAATTTTTTGCCAAATATTTTATTTAAATATTTTTTTGTCAAAATGTCCTTAAAACAATTTTATGCATGTATTCTAATCTGAGTGAGTGACACTAAATATCATGAAAATTATCTATTTATTCGCTTTTGCAAAATCACGGTTCCGAACGTTGTCGGATACCTTAATATGTGTATCATCCCCGTCCTTTGATTTTTGTTTAAAATTACACAACCTATGGATAAAAGAGATAGTGTAAAACATAAATTGGCAAAAGTAACTATTTACAAACACACACAATGTAATTATTAATTTTTAGACTTGTTTTTAATTTTAAATAAAATATTCGTCAAATCAATTTTTGAAAAAAACCCACACTTTATCTCATGTCCACTAAAATTTTAAAATATAAACCCGAAAGTATGAAATAATTCTTTTTCTTACATATTTGTTTATTCATCGCACTGAATGGAGGAATATGCAAATATTCTTTTGTACAGCCAATGACGTCATCGTCAGATTTATTTGTAAATGACGTCATCGCCATTGATTGCATGATCATGTACGTACTCACATAACGTTTTCCTTTTTATGTTGTTTCATGAATTTTTTAAACACTCGTTCTTATTTTTGTTTTGCTTTTATGATAATCCAAAATAACGATTACTATTTATCAAGAAGTGTCATTAATTTTGGAACTTCCCATTTCTCTTATACAGTTTTAAATTCGAGCAAATATTAAAAATGTGATTGCTTAACAATATTCAAAAATGTGAAAGTTTATTTATTTTGTTTTACCTTTAAAAAACACCTTAAGCATATTGACAACAATAAAATATGCGATAAATTTAGCAAATTTTTTACAGACCTTCCGGGAGTATCATAAATAATTATAAGATGTACGAGTTGTAAAGGTAAAGGAAAATATCTTAAGATAAAATTTACTTAGACGCATCACAATAAGAATCTCGAAAACAACATTTCTAAAAATATTAGATAGTGCATATTAAAGTTTTCTTCTCGGGAAAACAGTCTGTCAGAACCCGAACAACATATTTTCACTTATCCATTTCAACATCCACAAATTCATTTTTTTTGTTAAATATTATAAAGCCTACTAAGAATATAAAGAGTGTTTTTTTTCAGGTATAGAAGTTTAAGTTGGCATTACTTTCCAAGATGGCGACCGATTTAACTGCTGTCAAGTGATTTATTCTCAGTTTGGTTTGGCAATTCATCAAGTTGAGTTGAGTTGAGTTAATATTAACGTCGCACTGTTCAGCTACACGAGGGCTTTGGCAATTCATCAAAACGATCATCAAGCAAGGCGTAGATTCGTCGAATAGGCCCAAAACGAGATTGCCGTTGTTCCCGATTTTCATAAGCGAATTTGGTTTAGCGATGAAGCGCACTTCTGGTTGAATGGCTACGTCAACAAACAAAACTGCCGCATTTAGAGTGAAGCTAATCCACAAGTGCATGTCGAAACACCGTTACATCCAGAAAAACTGACTGTTTGGTGCGCTTTATGGGCTGGTGGAATCCTTCTTCAAAAACGATGAAGGCCACAACGTTACAGTCAATGGTGATTGGTATAGAGCCATGATTACTAACTTTTTCATTCCTGAATTGAACAATCATGATGTCCAGGAGCTGTGGTTCCAACAAGACGGCGCAACATGTCACACAGCTCGTGCCACAATCGATTTATTGAAAGACACGTTTGGTGACCGCCTAATTTCACGTTTTGGACCTGTGAATGGGCCTCCAAGATCTTGTGATTTAACACCGCTAGACTATTTTCTGTGGGGCTATGTAAAGTCATTGGTCTATGCGGATAATCCACAAACGCTTGACCATTTGGAAGACAACATTCGCCGTGTTATTGCCGATATACGGCCACAAATGTTGGAAAAAGTCATCGAAAATTGGACGTCCAGATTGGACTACTTCCGAGCCAGCCGTGGCAGTCATATGCCAGAAATCATATTTAAAATTTAATGCCACAAGATTATCTTTGGAGTAAAAAAAAATTCATGTCAATTGAATAATACATCGTTGTTTTTTTGCAATTTAAAGTTCTATACCTCTAAAAAAACACCCTTTATATACTCGAATATCACTTCATTAAAAATTATAACAAGATGTCTTGCGCATTTATGGATGACAAAACTGTTTTTCAGGCTTAAAAAAAGACCAACTTTGAATCCAGAAAAATTAATGGATGTTAATGGATTGTAATGGACCAACTTCATGAAACGTCATAGTCACGTGATAGTGACAAACATGTGTTTCTAGCCAATTAATGCTGTTGCTGTTTTTGTTGCACACCCCCATTGGTCAGCAGCTAGAACAGGTCCATGACATCATGCACTTTCAGAAAGTCCAATTCCAGCAAGGGATCGTCTGCTAAGTCCTGCTTGGTGAGACCTAGGCACTCGGGGATGTGAGCAGGCGTGGCCGGATCAGAAGAACAGCTCGTGCATATTTCAAAGCTCTTGCGTCCTTCGGAAAATTTCATTGTTTGATATGGCCACTTCGAAAGCGGGCTCAGCCAATTAATTCATAAGTTCCAGTAACGTTATAATCATACGAAAAATGAAATCATGTGTTTCCAGCAAATCCGTTTAGGTGCTTCGTTGTGGCCAACTTTTGCTCTTTGCAGAAGCTTTCTTTAAAAAAAGCAACAAATATTTGTCCTCCATAATAATGTAAATAAGAAAGCAAAATATACTTAGTTTAAAAGCACACGAATAAAATCAGTTTTTTTTAAATTTTTAAATCTTTTTGATGTTTTGTTTTTCATTAGATTTAAACATCTTTATCGCATTATGATATTTGAAATTTTGTCTGTGTTTTACAAATAGAACAACAAGTACATGCTAGTTTAATGTCAGTTTTGAATTAAATCGCGAACACGTGATTTCCTCTATCATGTGACCATCATGAATTGAACCCATTTATCACGTGAAGGAGAACAGATGCAAAAATACTTGTTACTTTGATACTTGAAATTAGAAACCAATATGCAAAACATTTTACCTCCATATTTCTTAAATATTTTGAACATAAAAATGTGTTATAAAAATATTAAAGAAAATTATCAGATATTTTACTGAAAAAAAGCATACCTTTTTGAACTCTTCTTTTTTAACACTAAGTTATATTTCGTAGAAAATAGAGCTATTCCGACAAAAAAAATTGAATTCGTTACTAGAAAGGATGTGCAACGAAAAAATATTACAATCTCTTCAAGAAGAATTACTTCAAAACTGTGCTTTCACGATGTTCTTGTTTTTACCCTTTAAGAAATTTTATCTTGAAAAAAGAAATAAATGAATTATTTCGGGAACCCAAAATAGAGAGAAATAAAAACATCCATCTATTTCTTGTTTTAGAGCTTAAAATGTGAATTTTTAATCCCCAAACTATGTTTTTATAATACCCTCGTCTTACGCGAGCCCGGAGTAACGCGATTTTCAAATCATGTCGATTCGTCTTTTGATTGCGCGCTATACAACTCGATTACTCACTCCCCGCTTCAATTTCAGCTAATGTCTTTGTTCAGGTGTATACCGCGGAATCGATGCTTATCCATAATAATTTAATTAATGCTACAATAATACCCAGTACAGAATAATTAGATTCCGACCATCAAGAGCTGAAAATTAACGACCTCATTGAAATGCATGAGTATGAATGAATGAATGAATGTCAGATTTTATGGCGCAAGAGCCAAATCTGGCTATACTGCGCCAAACATTTGTGAAAATCTGTGATCTAGACGGGAAAAGAAAGACGAGGAGAAGGATCACTAGGGTACCCAAAGATAGTAAACCCTTGGGAATAGGAAAAGATCATAACCTTGGGATTGAATGATAAGAAGCAAGACATTGAAGAACTTGAGTCTTTAGATCCGGTTCAATCAGAAGATGAAATGTTGGTTAAGAACTTCACAAAATACTTCAGTTTAATTGAAAATATGTTACACATTATAGGAAATATAGACTCCAAGAAAGAGCTTTTTTTTCAACAAAACAAGGAATAAAAAAATTATTAGCATGCTACGACGAAATTTTGCCTGGAAATTTGCCACCGCAGAAAATCCGGTATAACAAAGGTAGGATGTTGAAAATGGTAATAGTATACGAAGTGCATTTGTTTTCAATACAGAAAATTCATCATCCACCTCTACCCAAAATTCAAAGAGCGATTTATTACAAAATTGCCTTTTAATTTTTCACTGGATGTGAAATCTATGAAGATTTCTTCTTCGGAAGTTGAGAGCCCTTCTGGAGTATCTTGTAATAGATCCCTAATCCACTCGTAACTTGCTACCAAGTTGTCCTCATCCAGAAAATACTTTATAAAATTCTTTGTCAACATGGCTAAATGATTTTACATGGTTTTAAAAACAACTTTCACATGTTGTTCTTCAGATTTGTAAGTTTTAACACATAACGAGCTGGGGCGTTTTTCCCCATCATTTACTTCAGTAGCGGTAAATCCAAAATTTAAGTATTTTTGAGAATATTGCTTTGATTTAAAAATCGGAACCATGCTCGTCTGTGTACTTGTTGATCCTTTATTATCGTGGAATGTTTGTTTACGACTTAAAAATGTATGTATGGTTTTGTTTTAATCTACTGCTGTAAATACTTAATTACCGTGAATTACAATTAACGTGCAAATTAAAAAATGTACATTCAAGCTAGATTCGGTCGCTATAGAAGTATCGAGTCGACCAAAACTGACTGGAATTGTACGAGGAAAAGCATTTTTACATGTTTTGCGCAGATGTCCGATAGGTTGCCCAGACTCACGCAAACGTACCCAATAATGCCAGATGTGATGGATATGATAGAGAGCAACATAGACTAGACTATTTTTCTAATGATATTTGTACTTTGAGAAATGTATGCTGAAGAAAATAAATCTTTAATTAAATATATCATTTTGCAATGTGTTCCAATTTAAAAATTAGAGGAAGAAAAATAACATAATAATAAGTAAGTAATGTATATATTTTAAATAATTTCTTAAAATATATATTACTTAAAAGCTACATATACAAAATTTAATACACTTATCGTATTAATTTGTACGGTTTATAATTAAGTTCGTATTGTAACTTTAGCATTCTCTCTCAAAGTGCATTTTTATTGCAGTAAATACAATATTGTTGTACAGGGGGGCGACATAAATTATGATTGAAAATTGGGTCACCAGTATTGAAAGTTTGAGAAACACTGGCATAAATTGTTCATATTAGGAAAGTAATCCAACTAAATAGATTGAAAAAAATCTGAGAAAAAAAATTTTTTTTTGACTAAGCATTTGAAAATCAATGGCAAAAAAAATGATAGAAAATTCTGCAATATTAATCTCTCTGAAAATTTCTTTATTGGTAACCTTTCAAATTTTACCTAAAGTGTTACAGTGAAGCAACAGTAAATGGTATTTATAATTTATTTTAAACTTGGCTATTGCCTTATTAAAAACATTATTAGATTTGTTGTCTTAATCACATAACTTTCTAACTTAATTATCATATAAATTACCTAATCTACATCAACTGCTAGTCTAGACTTGTTTATTATCTTACTAATAAATGCATAACTATACTTCTCAGCAAAACTTCCTTTTATATTTAAAAAATTTCTTTAAAAAATAAAACATTTTTCTTTTAAAATTTCAATTTTTGACTCTCTGTATCCTCAATCAGGATAAATGAAATATATTTAGTTAGATACAATTTAAGGATTCAACTTTTCTAATCATATGATCCATGAACAGGAAGTTGAAATATAAAGCTTATCTCCCTTATAATAGCTGCACCTCTAAGTGGACTTAAGACGTAGCAATGTTTACTTGTCATCTCGATAATTTCTTCTGCATTACTTGATTTGAGTTCATCTCTTGTAACTTGTCCTACATGCCTTTCCTTTAATCACATTTCAAGCAAAGATTTCGAAAAGATGTCCTACCAAAAGATGACAATCCTACTTATGGGATGTCTTTTGTGTTATATATAAGTACTAAATGCCCATCAATAAAGTAAGCATGACCCTTTTCCAATGTTTCTCATTTGAGTTAAGTGAATCGTCGTTACTTGACTGTCCAATAAAAACAAAGAAAATGATAAGAATCAGAAAAACCCTAATACCGAATAGGTCATTTAAAGATATAACTTTAAGTTGGTCAATCAACTATTTTACCAATCGATATAATTTTGTCTAGTACTAGCTTGTATCTAAGCCATGAAAAAAATACAATGGTTAATATAGGTTTTATAAATGAGTGCTATATTTCTTATCTTTTTTTTCAGTAATAGGATCATTTTTAATTTGTTTTTTCCTGCAATGATAATTAAATAGTGAGTTTTTAGTTTATTTATACCGGAAGAATAAATCTTAATATGATGTAATGACTTTTATTAATATTTCCAATTGATAAAATGAAATAAAGTTAAAAATTGTTAGCATAATTAAAGAGCAATAAACGTACAAAAGCTTTTATTTATTTATATCTCTTTCACATTGAAAAACAAAAGTTGTTTCGAATTTTAAAAATACTTATTTCATAATGTTTAATTTTAAAGACGGATTGTGGTAAGTATTGATGTATCTTGTGAATTGGGAAAATTATTCAATTTCTTAAAGAGAAAGTCAACACTAATTATTCAAATGATCAATATAAATGGATTTTATACAATTGTATCAATATATTTTTATGCAGAAAGTGTTTTCTTATAACAGAAGATCTCTGGAAAAAATGAACTTTATGTTTAAAATATTTTTGGTCAATTAATTTTGAGCTTACTTTTTATATATTAAATTGTCCACGGTTATTTTTTGTGGTTTTTTCATTTTCGTTTTCTTATACACCCATAATCACATAAAAATTTAGAATGTAAGAAAATCAAGATTTTAGAAAATAATTTAGAAAAAAAATTAAGACTTTTCTTAATTGTGTTTGATTGACACAATCTTGAGTTATAACTTTTTTAGTTATAATTCAAGAGTATGTCAGTCAAACACATTTCTTCATAGACTCTATTTTAAACACTTAAATATTGATCTAAATATGAAAAAAAAAATTCATTTTTTCTGATGAAAAATTTGAATTTTTCTTTTAATTTTCTTTCAGAAATAACTTTAAAAATTAAACTTTTCATTGTGACACTTCAAGTGAAAAAATTAACTTTAAAATTTTAAATTCTTAAAAAAAATTCTTTTATTTCCAAAGTACAAGTCTTCCGTTTTCGAATCATTTTTACAAAATCATTCGATTGTTTTAATCTCAAGCAAAAACCTATCATGATTCAAATTCTTGATAAATAGAGAAATGCCAGTTGAAGCAAATGGATTGCTAACTAAGAGGGATAGTATTAATTGTTTCTTTATATTGTTCTTACCAGACAAAAGAATGGGGAAGTTCTTATTTACGAGGCTTTTAATTTCGCCTGCAAGATTTGAATTGATGGATGGATGGATCTTACTAACGTGAATTTCTATACATGATTAGTATTAGAGTTATTTATAGTTTGCTTTTATGTTTGGGAACATGCCTTTAGTTCCAAACTACATTTTATGTATTACTAGCAAGATGTTTTTCTTTATATTCTTGATTGTTCGTTTTTTCGTTCCAGGGTAGTACAGCTTCAAACAATATATTTTTCAAAAATAGTTTTAAAAAATAATATATGTTGAATATTGTTACAAATTTTGCGTATAGAATACTTAAAATAGTGTAAATAACTTCTATCTGGATGCATAATATGTTTATATTGATCGATGTGTTGTATTATTTAATTCTAAAATTGTAATATTTTCGAAAGCAACGCCGTTCCTATTAGCGATTCAATCTGAACTTGGTGAAATCTTGGTGATAGTGCCAATTTGGCATGATTTTTGGCAACCATGTTGGTTTCTTAGCGAAATCTTGATAATCATGTTGATGACCATTTGTGGCGAGTTCGGGACCCTATGGACTTTTCTGAAAGTTATTAGAGAAATCTACTAATATCATGATCTATGATGTAAGCGGATCTTTCTTGGAAGATTCTTGAAGCGTGTAAATAGGGAGGCGCTCACCAAAACTGAGTTAGTCTTGTTTTGACGGTAGAAGAGTAATATTGATTTGACCGTAAAGAGTTGATCAGCGATTAGCTATTAATTCGGTTGTTGTGTGGAACAAGTGAGTGCTTGTGAATAAGCGTTTACATAATTGCATTTTAGACACTGATCATTGTATCTGAATGCCATAAAAGCTATGAAGGAATTCTGAGATTTATCCTACGAATTTGAATCCTGTATTTCAAGGATTGTTTTTCGACAACCCATTTTCATTGCTCTTGAAGAACTGCTTTGCTCTTTGCGACTGAATGCATAAAATCCTAGATTCTCGATCTAAGCTACAACATTATATTTTTAAAGCAAACAGCCTCAAAATCTGACAATATATATGTTTTCTTTGAATAATATGAAACATATCAACAACGCTTTTATTTAAACATGATGTAATAAACATCATATCTGTTTGCTTCTGCTGAGATTTGGAATGTAATTTTATATAATATATACATATATATATATATATATATATATATATATATATATATATATATATATATATATATATATATATATATATATATATAACACATTACATGGTATTACAAATATAGTACAAATACAATACAGGGGAATAATTGCCTCTCCTTTATAATATATATGTAAGGCGTTAGGGACCATAAATTGTCCTTAATATATAGAATACGATAAACCGATGCATTATATCTACTAAATTAATGTTATCCTCATTATTTGCTTACCACAGTGGAAAATTCTCAGAAAATACTCGTTCCAATAAATATCAAAGTAATGTATTAGTCGTTTTTAATGCTGTAGCATAGCTTGTAGTAACAAAACTATCTTTGCCTAAACATATTTTAATTTTTTTTGCTATAAAGACTTATGGAATTTAAAAGTGAGTCTCTTTTAATGCAACGGTTTTTTAGTCCTGACTAAAAGCGTCAGGATTACCCAAAAAAGAAGTTGATATTAGTGTAAATAAGGCAAAAACGATATTTAATCATGGAGAACTGGTATCATAAACATCTGAGTTTTACATACTTTTTTTCTTTTCTTCAAGACTCATTAGAATTATACAGGTTGTCCCGAAATTCAACATCAAATAGGCATGGTGTGAAAGGGTGGAGATCTTCTCTAGGAAAAAGAAAAAGAAAAAATTTTATATCACTTGGTTAAGTCATGACTAGAATATATTTGAAAATGAGGGAAATTGACACCCTCCAACACATCATTAGGAGCCGTGATGACAAAAATTCACAATTTTACATGAGGGTTTTACTTACGAAGCATTTCTCAAACTATGGAGGGCGAAAAAGTCCTACAAGGAGTTGTGCGAGTATATTGAAAAGTAGAAAGCAAAAGATTATTAAAAAAAAATTAATGTACTGAAACAAAGCAAAACGAAATACATCCTGACATATAATAAAAATAAGATACACATTTATACTGAAATAATGCACTTATAAATGCATCAGTACTTCACAATGTATTACATAATTAATTTAACTGAACTAAGTTAAGAAGATTTTAATAACTACCAGTGACCCTATGGGCATGGCATAAAATTATATACAAAACTTAATACTTATCTAGACAATTTGTACGGTTTATAAGTAAAGTCGTGTTGAATCTTTTCATCATAATATGTTATTATTGAATTCAATACATTATTATTCTATTGAGTGAGGCACGATGAAAATTCTGATTGAAAACTGGGTCGCAAGTACAGAAAGTTTGAGAAGCACTGCCCTAACGGGATATTACATTGCCAAGCTATTAATCGCAGTCAAAAGTCGGACAAAAACTCTTTCTAGTCTAGTTAAAAAATTAGTTAGAGTCGGTTTTATAAAACGATGTCACGTAAAATTTACTCTCTATAAAAAGTATTACAGACTTTCCTAAGCAAATTATTTCAATAGATGTCCCAGTCAGTTAACATTCAAAAATTGCAGAACACTTGTTTTTTTCTATCCATAACAATCATAGAAAAAAATTTTATTAACAAAACACCATTTTAAAAACACTTCTATTTACCCCCTCCATCAAATTGTTAGGTTCTGTGGCCACAAATTTCACAATTTTATAGCGAGTTTTTTCTAATATAATCTTATATAGCCAGCCTATTAATCACAGTCACAAATCTAGCAAAACACTTCGCTGGTTCAGTTAAAATCAATTCATATTGGTCGATTTGAGAAACTGATGTCCACATAGATTTGACTCTCCTTAAATAAAATATTACACATATTTCCCTAAGTAAGTTATTACATAAGATAACCCATTTAGTTAAGATTACAATAGATTACAGCATTTACTACTTTTATATCCATAACAATTATTGAAATTTTTTTTAACAAGATTACTTTATTTCTTAAGACTGAATCTAAAATGTGTAACTCAAACTAAGCGATATATTTAAAAATAAAATAGAAAACACTTTTGTAATACAACCTCTGACAATGCAGTTCGGTGAATAGTCCTGCAACATTAATGTAGCTGAAATACTGTTTGGCAGTATTGGCTGCGTAAGGGCGAGCTGATCGTGAACAACAAATCATGAACCTTGTTGTGTGTGTGCGTTCTGGGATTGTACCCTGCGTAGACGTTTCATAAAGCAGGTCAGAATTTTAATGTACTTTGCTGCACTCCTCCCCGGTAGTAATTCTTTGTGGATAATACCTTAACTATCAAAAAAGATGATGGGCATCGTTTTGATACATGAATTTTCTGCTCTGGCCTTTTTGCAAAGTGACGCAAGAGAACGCCATCCAGTGATTTACCGTTTGGTTTCAAGGTCGTGCCTGAGACATCAGGTCTCACAAGAACCTTGCTTGATCTTCATAAACACGTAACAGCATCGCATAAGTTTCTTTCGGTGTTTTGTCAAGCTTAACAAAAGTTTAAATTGATATTTTGTTCGTTCATTTTCCTGTTTTCAGTTAAGAAACAATGCACTAAATAAGCACTTTAAAAAACAAGTCTTACACAGAACACAAAAGACGCTCAGCTGAACAATGGTGTGGTAAGATGGTCAACACCTGCCACTACGCATGTGCAACGTTTTATTTCGCCAGTGTTGCCAGATCAGCCATTCTGACTTCATTCACCGTACTTTATTATCGTTGGCTGTATTTTAATGAATTGAATGTTTAAAGTTTTTGCATTCTATATGAATGCCAGCTCTACATATTTTAAAAGTGCAAAATTTTGCTCAAGTTTAAGAGATATTTTAAAAATCGAGCAAAATTACAACATTCAGTTCATTTTTATTATTTTTAATAAAGCGCGAGAAAATTGTATAACACAGTAAGCTCTTTTAATACTTTTATTTTTTTTGGAAGAAAAATTCCAGTAACACCTACTCAGCTCTTTCAGATTCCATATGTAATTAAAAAAAAACATTTTTCAATAAAGCCTCATGCATAAGAAAATAGTTTTTAATTGTTAATTTCTGTTATTTTCTTACAATAATTATTTCAATATTTTGTCTAAATATCACTAACAGAATATTAAGCAAGAACTTAGTGGCGATTTAATAAAATTAATTTTCTCTTGAAAATATATTCTCATAAATAGCAAATTCTAAATACTGATTGACAGCTATAATTGTGTGTTTACCATGATTTATTGAATACAATACCATTACGTTATCAAATTGAAACAGCAGTCATTGATCGGATTTGTAGAGAGACTACCTAGCTCCAGCATTAGGTATTTAGAAGTTTACGGAATGTGTGCAGAAATACGATTTGTTGATGTCAGTAGGAAGTTTTAAGACGCGCAAGTTAAACAAACCGTAATATATCTAGGTGTTTGTTCTAAAATTCAAAACTCTGAATATGTGAAGAATTTCAAGAGGAAAATATATGTTTATTTAATAAGAATAAAATGATATCTTAGGAAATACATTTCATTGAAATACGTGCATAAATTAAAAATTTAACTTTTTTCATTCATATAATAATCTTCGATACTGGGTTTTAAAATTCAGAAGCAAATTTAATGAAAAGTCAGGTTTGGTTAAGTAATTAAATAGCAAATAGAAATTATGTAAATGTAAAGTATATATATATATATATATATATATATATATATATATATATATATATATATATATATATATAATTTAAAATCTTTAATAATTTAATAAACTTTGTGTTTATAAAAATCAATTTCACTTTTTTTAAAAATAAATTTAACCTTGTGAAACAGTGGTATATAAATAATAAAAACCGAATAAAAAGTCACATTAAGAATCTTTTTTTAAGAGTTTTAAGTAAGCAAACTATTGCCATGCAACTATACACAATATGAATTTTTTATATTCTCGTAGCAGGGACCGCATCATATATGGTCAAACTATTGTATAAAACTGTATAATTATAATAATATTCAACTAATTAAGTATTTAACTATCTGATAAAGAAAAATAAAATGATATATCTAAATATAAAGACTAAATAATTAAAGAAATTTAATTAAAATCCTTCAAAATTGCTTTTTCAGTTCTAAGAATAAGGATCGGAGATTGAAACACGTTGAACCAGATAAATAAAATAATGCTTTTGCTATAGATAGAAATGATAATATCTGATGTATAACTCTTTTAATAAAACAATAGAATTTTTTTAATTAAAAGATAAAAAAAACCCTAACCCTAAAAATTGCATATTTTGACAAACTAGTTCGACTTTTTACAAAGTAAAAAATTTTATTCACTTGAAAAAAAGATAGATAATACTCCTCTTTACTGAACTTTTATAAAAACATATTTTCCTTGAAAAATTATACCTTACGTCACAGCCATCCATTTTTTTTTTACTTTTAATGTTACGAAACAGTTATATTTGCGCAAAGCTACATTTAAGGATGAAGCTGTATAAGGATTGGAGTGAGGAAGAGCAAAACAGATTGGGATGAGGATGCAAAAATCATAAATTTCATTTCAATAATTCCAAAGCAAAGAAAAGAAGATGCAGATAACCATCATAATCAAGAAAGTTTATTTATCATCATTCTGTCTACTCAGCAAAAAGAAAAAGAAAAAACTCCATCTGATCACATTTAAAATGTATAGTTCCAGTCAGATAGAAATACATTTATCAGCTCGTGACCTCCATGCACAACGAATCCCGTGATTAAATCCACACGAGCAGTTGCGATCCTTTTTGGAGAAGACGACACACAGACGCAATCAATCTTCTACTTTTCGTACCCAAACACAGGGATTATTCTTACTATCACATCAAACCTTCTACTTTCAGTCCGACTTAGCATAATCGTCTTGCGCGATGTTTATTTTTATGTTAGCACAACAGAGCACAAGCTGAATACATATCAGCAACCACATCCAGTTGAAAGTCATCTCAATTCCGGTTGCTCACATTTTTTGCGGTAGAATTTTAGCAGAGAACGCTTGTCATTTTACTATATCCTACAGAATCATATGAAGAATAAAAACAAAATCAAAGTATCAGATGATGATCTAGAAAGTTCATGAAGAGCTTCTAGTATACTTGTATCATATCCAACATTAAAACAATACTTCATTAACAATGCCATTTGCCAAAAAAATTATGTTTTTTAGTTTTTTTAACTTAAAAAAACATGGAATAACGAAATTTATATTACTTACCCATCTACCACTTCAAAACTCAGCTCACTTCTGTGACTAAAGAGCTAAAAATATTCAATTCTTTTGTTAGTAGAAGTGTTTGAAAATTCAATTTTTCTTGAGCCTACCTTCTGCTTTTTCTTTTCCTTGTTTAAATTAAAAGTTATATTTCAAAAATAAAAATAGTTTTGCATTATTTAATTTGAATTTATTTGTATTGAATTTATTTGTATTAGATGAGAACTTGATTTAAATATTTAATTAAAGCTTCGAAATTTGGTAGTGAGAGCCACCGCTAGTTGGTACCACCATGAATTGGCTCTTACATTTGGGGACTTCTTGAATCTTCAAAGGCTTGGTTGTTAATTAAGAGAAAAACCCCTTTGTGATCTTGTGTTTATTTACTTAATGCAGTGCTTCTCAAACTTTCAATACTGGCGACCCTCTTTTCGATCACAATTTTTATCACCCCCCCCCATATACATTAATAATGTACTGAATGCAATAATAATGCACTTTGATGCTAAAGCTACAACAGGCAATCTTAATTATAAACCATACAAATTAGTAACTTAATTTTTAAATTTTGTATACTACTTTTAAGCAAGAATAAATAAATAAATAAATAAAATAATAGGAAAATTATTATGTTAATTTTCCTTTCTCTAATTTTTAAAATGAACATATTGCAAAATCCGGTGGCTGCTTAGAAGACAAAATATAGATATTTGCTAAATATAGAAAAAGAATTTAGAGGGTCAATTTTTCTAATCATAAGCATTCCTTAAAAAAACTTTGCTTTGCAAGACAAGCCCATGGAAATCGTTAATACTTTTTAAACTTGTTCTTAATTTAGTATTAATTAATTAGTTATAAAATACTCTGTGTAGCACTGATACATTTAAAGTATACCGGCTGAGAAGTGCCCGATCTTTGCCCGAGTTCATTTGTAAGAAAATAAAACATTATTGATATAATAGCTGAATTGTAAGGAGAGCAAAGCCAAGTGCTCGACAATGTTTACAAAAATGCAAAATGGTCTTTTTAAAATGGTTGCTCGAATTATTAGTTTTAAGCGAATTGTAATTTTAACCCTCACAGAATTAGCATTTATAATTGATGTTAAATAATAAACAATAATATAAATTTCCGATGAAGAAGAATTGTATTTTTTTAATATTTAAAGCGAAAAGGCATCAACATGTTTTAACCCGGGAGCAGGCGCGCACTCGATACAGTCGAGCGGGGTTATTAAGTCACCCCAATCCTTTTTTTTATAATTATTTTATTGTACACGATACAAATCGTGATTCCAGTGAATAATTTAACTAAGAGAAAGTTTACTTACCTACTTTCAAGAACTTTTCAATTTTTCTTTGGTAACAGATAAACAGTTTTGCCAGAATTAACGATTTCGTAATCTGTGTGTCCCGCGCGACCCCTTCCGGGTAAAAATTGTATTCATTATGATAATATGTATGTTACTGCTAAAAAAATTGAGTAAAACGTATTTTTGCATGGAAAAAAGCGCAACGGAGAAATACATACTACCCTAAATGAGAAACAAACACGTAAGAGAGGGGTCATAACTAACTGTACCAATAACTTAGAAGGTCATACAGATTACAGCTATAATGTGCAGTATTTCAAAAATAATGACAGTGATGAATTTTTCATGTTCCTAAATTTCTTCAATTCTGGGTCTGGGATCTGTTTTTTCTCTGAAAGAGTTATATGTTAGGCTTAAAAAGAAAGCAAAGTAAAAATATCTCTCATCATGGAATTACAGCAAATTAAATAAAAGTTTTTTTTATTTGGTTATAGGATCAAAGATAGCTAATTAGGTATTGAAGAATTTTTATTTTTGATGATTTAATATCGCGTGCCTATAAATAATATCTGAGTAAAAGTGCATTTTTTATTATGTCTGAAAGTATTTTTTTTAATTCATTCCAGTAAATTAATTATTTTTAAATCTTCTATTTTCGATATGCTCACGCCCCCCTCGTAAGGTTATCGTGCTCCCCAGGGGGCGCGCCCCGCAGTTTGAGAAACACTGACTTAATGCTTGTTTTATTTGTGTGGCCTTACTTACAAACACATACTAAAAATAAATATTAATTGATGGCTTACTGTTCCTTTAAGATTATAAATTGATTATATAAGAATTGTCGATGAACCAATCACTCTATAGTTTATCATAGAGAAAGTATCAATATATGTATTTATAAAAAAAACAATAGTTTTTATCTGATGTTCTCTATTATAATAAAAATTATATTTGGAAAACGGGTACCTCAGCAATCTTGGAAACCGCAAGACTGCTGACACCCAGAATTTTGCACCAAACACCGTGTTTACTGGATGCTACGTTTAGCCAAATGTAAAATAAATAAGAACTGTCTGAAAATGTAAAATATGCAAGAACCGGATGGAAAAGAAGTCGAAAGATCCAAGTATTTGAGAAATAAAGCATGCAATATGATGGATATTTAGATTAAGATGGAGAGTTATTTCATAGGAGAAAAAATTACTACAATTGTTTCAATAGCTTTCTGTACTAATTATTGAATTGCGATAGTTAAATAATTAAAATTAAATTTTTTTTATAAAGGCGTATAATATTTAATTTTTTTATATATATAAATATAGTTATCTTTATATTTATATCTATTTTTGCGTTTGATTCACAAAAGAAAGAGCATATAGTGAATAAAAAAAAAGAGAAAGTTCATTTTTTCTGTATTACATGGTTCAGAATGTTATGATAATCATTGCCACAGAAAGAATAATGCCTTAAATAAAATGTACAAAGAAAAATTTAATTTTAAAAGACATAAGCACACTATATTAATCAGCAAATAAATTATATAACATTAAGAGTTAAGTGTTAATTACTTAATTAGTGCAGTTCATTAGTTATTAAAATTATTAAAATAATTCATTTTCCTAAAGCAAAAGTTTGAGGGTAGGATTGTCGGGAATGAAGAATGGAAATGTCAGATTATCACAATGGAACAATAAACGCCTCTTTTGGCGAGAGGTTGGTGGTCGGGTCATATTTATACTCTAATGGCCATTAAAACTGATACACCAAGAAGGCGACGTGCTACAGACGTAAAATTTAATCGACAGAAAAAAGGTGCTGTGATATGCAAATGATTAACTTTTCAGCACATTCGGACAAAACAGGCACCGGTAGCGACACCTACAATGCGTTCGTTTAAAAGAGGAAATTGTTCAGCCGGTATCTTATACGCGAATTACATTTGAATGCTGCTACCTAGTGAAATGTTTTTGCGATACATTGTGTAAGAAGCATAAATGGGTGCCATTACGTTTTAACTTTGAGAAAGGCCGAATTATAGAGCACCGTAATTGAGGTTTATCGTATAACAATTTTGCTGCTCGCGTCGGTCGAGACTCAATGACTGAGAGCAGAAAATTGAATCGATGGGTTCAGGACAGTAATACGGAACGCCATGCATGATCTCAACGGCTCCCTATCATTTGCAGCCGAGAAGAGAGTCAGTAATGTTGCCGGCATGGCCTTAACGGGTCGTGCAGCCACGTCACGAGACCTGAGTCAAGAATTGGGTGCGTTTGTAAGACAGCAAAGTCCTGCATGAACTGCTCGACGACGTCTGCTGTAGCATGGACAGTCAGTTGGGAGAACATGGCTGCGGCTACCCCTGACGCTGCATCACTGACAGGAGCGTCTTCAATGGTGGGACAACGACAAACCTGGTGCACGAATGGTGAGACGTCATTTTTTCAGATTAATCCAGGTTCTATTTACAGCATCAAGATGGTCACAACCGTGTTCGGTGGCATCGTGGTGAATTCACATTGGCAGCGTGCAATTGTCATCGTCGTACTGGCCAATCAACAGGCATGATGGTATGGAGTTCTATTGGATACAAGTCTCAATCGTCTCTTGTTTGCATTGACGGCGCTTTGAACAGCGCACGTTATATTTTTGGTGTGTTAAGACCCGTGGCTCTACCCTTTATTCGGTTCCTTCGAAACCGTACTCTTAAGGATAATGCACGACCGCATGTTGCCGATATTGTACGGATCTTCCGTAACACAGAAAGTGTTCGACTGTAGCCCTGGACAGCACGTTCACCACATCTTCCACCAATAGAAAGCTTTTGGTCTCTGGTTGAAGAGCGACTGGCTCGTCACCATACGCCAATCACTGCAGTTGATGAGTTATGGTATCGTGCTGATGCTGCATGGACATATGTACCTGCAAAAGCCATCTAATCTCTGTTTGACTCAATGACCAGGCGTATAAGTGCTGTTAATACTACCAGAGGTGGTTGCTTTTGGTACTGATTTCTTAGGATCTATGCACCCGAATTTC
This sequence comes from Trichonephila clavipes, assembly GCA_019973935.1. Lineage (NCBI taxonomy): Eukaryota > Metazoa > Arthropoda > Arachnida > Araneae > Nephilidae > Trichonephila > Trichonephila clavipes. Next base: position 964,799 of record BMAU01000162.1, read on the forward strand.
TTCAAAATTTGATCTTACTAGTTATTTCTATTATAATATACTTGTTCAATAAATATCATTTTGTTATCTGTATTTCCTCCTGGTGTAGAAATTTTAATGGCCAGTAGTATATATTAAAACAAGTTGTTTGAAGAGAAAAGGTTTAGTCTCCTCTCACATACACACAATATTTTGAAATGAATTAATTAATATCTATTAAAAGTCTTCTGAGTACTTATTTATGGTACCATGAATATATGTTATAAATCAAAAACTTTTAACAGTTAATGAAATATTACACAAGGAGAGTGAACAAAAATGTTTACATTGTATCGTTTCTTATATAATTTATAATAAAATGAAAGAATTTGTTTTAAATAAAAAAGCAGCATCTAGAAATATTTCGTGAGTTGGCTTAGGAATGTAGTCATGTGAATAGTGAGTGTTCGTAACAAATAAAAAATTATATGCTTTGCTACTAGAAACTTTAGCATGTTGAATTTTTTTAAAACGTTAACATGTAAAAAATGGAGCAAGAGATACCATGCTATTCCTTTCTATCGAAATAAAAACTGTCTGAAGTTCAAGTTTTCTGGAAACGTAATCTGAAAAGGAAATAAAAGAAAGCTGATAAAACAAATGCGTCTAGAGTTGGAGCGAAAATCCAATTGAAGTTTCCTGAGAAAAACGAGTTTTGTCTTGACACCCTTAGCTATTAAATTGAACAGTCTTTTGTTTAAATTTAGCACACACAAAACCAAATAGAAAATTTTAATTTAAATAATTACCATATTTTTTTTATTTTTACAAGCCCTATTGAAATGTATATAAATTAATTTCTTTTTTTCTGTTATAAGTGAGTGATAGTTATATTTACCTCACGAGGGCTATAGGTGACGCGTCTCACAATTTGGAACCTTGTTCAAGTGACCAGGACGACACCTGAGCTCTGGCACATCCTCGTCTCTTAACTTCCACCCAAGTAGGAGGACATTTGATCCTCAGCAGATTTAACATGCTTCATATTTCTCTACATGGGGGGTCTTTAACGGTACTAGCCTCATACTCACGGCGAGCCAACATTGAGGCCTTGAACTTGAACACTAGACTACTGTAGCCAAATTTTATAAGTGTAAAAAAATGACTTAGTAGATTACTGATAAGCAAAATTTTTATTCATTGAGTTGTGAATTACTTTTTATGACGTATTTAAAGTATCTGACAAATTAAATTCGAAGAGCAGAAGAAAGTGACAAAATAGTAATTGTTTGCAAAATGTTACTTATAATGGAACGTGCTATATGTTATCTCTCTCGATAGTTTCGCTCTTATCAATATGCGAATTTAAATTGTTTTACCTTACTCTCTTACAATGATATGTTCTCTATTTATATACTTAATAAAATAATTTTCAAAAGAATCCATCAATTTAAAAAAGCATATTTTCGGGGGAAATTTGCTTTGGATGCTTTATAAAAGAAAATTATATATTTCCTTCCCCCCCTCCTTCTTTTTTTTTCTTTCCTAAGAAGACGCCTGTGTTTCAAATAATGTCATTAAATATCCACCGCATACCAGGGCGGAATCATATTAAATCAAAAAACACATTTCTCAGTTATGTCCATCTCCACAATGCTTTCTTCTTAGAAAACACACTTAGATTTAGTTATCACTTTAACTGAACTCAGGCCCATGGTGCCTATCTCAGTTTACGTGACCTTAAACGCTGGGGTGCATGTGCAGATGTTTCGGTCAAGTGGTAGTAATCATTAATATGCATATAATTTTTAATAATTTCTACTAAAGAAACAGAAAAAACTTGAACATTAAAGATAAGAGAATGAAACAGATGATGGGTGTGAGAGAGAGAGATTTAAAAATAATGTGACCAAATTCAGAGTATCATAAATTTTTATTGAATTAAGTTATTTACAAGAAGTGCGCTCTTGAAGTGTTTTTACTTCACGTTTATGTAATTGTGTTTTTTTTTTGTATCCTCATAAGAACGAATAGTAATAAACACAGTGAGGGGAAAATGAAAGTCATTTCTCAGGTGGAAGAATTTTTTTTAAAAGTTCAGTCTTTTTATAGTTGATTTCGTAGTGTGACGTGATGCAGAATCTTGATGAAAAACAAAGTTTCTTTGAGAGTAATAACGTTTACTATCACTAATCCTGTGTTTCAAAACTTTATTCTGATAGTATTTAGCATCAATGTTAGCCTTTTGTTCAACAAAAATGGTTTTGTTTAGCCTTGAGAAAACATTATCATTCATATGGTATCACCTAACAGTCAACTTGCCTTTTGTAAAACAGCTGCGTCATTGAGATGCTTCTCCGGTAAAATGTATCGTATTTTCTATAAAATATATTGTAGCATTTTTGTCAGTTGTGGTTGATAGAAGAAACGGTGCTTCATCGTAAGTTTTCCTTGAGCTGTATTTACCTTTGCGTACATTAAATACATAGGTCAAGAACGATTTCTTCATTTTTCTATGGTCTATGCAGACATTTCATAACAGATTGGCTTATATATTCCTTTTTATTGCCTATTTTCTTTATCTAACGACAAATTGTCGATTACGATACTATTATTTCCTTACTAAAGTATTTTAAGGCAGAGGAATTTCTATAGCTATAAGTCTTTTCAGCTTTTTTTTGTAAAAAATACTTCTTTTCGTACACACTTTTTTACCTGGAGCTTTTAGATGCCTATCAAAGTTTATTTCTTTTCAAAATTAAGATATTCCAAAAACTTTTTCCTGATTTTTAAATGCTTTATTTATAACAATATATGAGGAACCATCCTGCAAAAGCTTTAAAATTTCGTTTCGAGTTTGAGGATTTAAACTCGGATCCATAACTTGCTCCCACAAATAAAAATATTTAGATTGCTAATTTAAACGTTTCATTTTTGTAATAAAACTGGTAGTAAAACGATTGAAATTTACCATAAATAATTATATAATTTTGATATTGATCACACTAATTTTGAATCAAACTGTATTGGAAATTTAAAAATAGGGATGCTGCATTTTTATAAGCCGAGGACATCTTTTAATTGGTAATTTTCCATTTTATCGGCAAAAATCTCGCCAAGTAGACTACATTGGCGATAATATACACTATACATATTAAAAAATGCTAATAAATGATAGTTCTAAATTTTTTTTACTGCCGACAGCTATAAATATTTTAACATCGCTTGAAATTTCTTCATTCAGTTCCAATTAAAATATTCCGTTTGGCGTCAGTTGTATCATTTTTGGTGAAATTGTCGAATCGGCCACTGGTTTGCCAAATTTTTAAAAATCACCAATTTGGGGCGTTTTTGCGTGGTGTTTTGGAGTAGTAACCCTACGATTTGGCGATTTTGACCCTTTAGCAATTCAACGAGAAAAAAACTTGGATACCGATACGACAATCAACCCCATTTTTGGCCTTTTTATTACCTGCAAAGGCAAAATGGAAAAGTACCTTTTAATTTTGTATAAAAGAGGGATTTAAACAATTTTGTCGCAGGTCAACCTTTCCCCTTTCTGCTTATAATATTGAGCAATATACTATTCAAAAATAATGAAAAGAAGCTCTACATTAATTACAAGAAAAAGTTAACGTACCTAAAGTTGCATTAAAAAATGCTTCGATCACAGTTACAGGTTTTGTGGGATATAGAGCAACAAAGGCTATTGTCTCCACTTCAACAAGATGAATCCGTGAATAATGTTTATTATTCACTTATATTACAGCAAGATTCAGGCTCAAAATACCCATTGAACAACTATAATATTACTGGCCGAATCGCAGAATAGCAAAAAGTGCAAAATTATTTTTATTTAAATAATTATGTATTAATTTAATTAAGTTAAATACTAAAATTATAAGAGTAAAGTTAAGAATATTTTTGTTTACCCTATAATACTAAGGATAAAAGCAAAAATTACTGGAATATATTTTTAATGAATTTTCGCCTTCAATGAATTGTATATGTAGGTAATTAAAGGTATATTGTTATATAAATATTAATATTTACTATGTATTTTTTAAAAATAACAAACTGTTGGTCTACCAATAAGAGATTAATTTATACACAATTTAAAGTTCCCTCATACATATAGCTAATAATAAAATTTATTCGGTGTTTTTATCTATGCAATATTTGATAAACTTTTTAATTAATTTTTTTCATTACTTTTTAAAACTAAAAATTTGTTATGTTGTGTGTAATTTGTAGTAATATTTTTCAATATTGATATATTTATATTATTTTTCCAGTGAAACATTTTGATAATACAGAAGTTTAATTATAAGCTCTGTCATAAATTTTAATATTAAATACTTTTAATTACATTTCAATGCCTAGAAATTTTGCATAAAAGTTGTTAAGGTTTGTCTGTGTTAAAGATGGTACGTCTGCTATATATAAAGTATGTTTTCACGAAAAACAGATTTTACGTAAAGCTTTCAATAGTAATATAAATCCGGTGAACATAAATTGCAATAATTTCTGAAATCATTTGGATGTTGCTCAGAATATTTTAAGATTAACTTTGGGAGAAAAAAAACTATCGTTTAACTCATAACAGAACTTCACACAAAATTTAAGGATTAAAAAAGTATATTTTAAATTTTATACTCCTTAATAAAACTCACATAGATAAATGATATTATATGGTTATTCTTTCAAGAATATATATATATATATATATATATATATATATATATATATATATATATATATATATATATACGTATATGTGTGTGTATAAATGATGATGTTACTTACTTGAATGATTTTTTTTTCATTTGGAAAGGAAAACGTGCAGAACGTTTTGGTATTATAAATCAAAGAAATTATTTAATTTAAATATTATTATTAGCATCATGACATTTCATTTGAAACTGAATGGAAAAATTATGATGTTCCATTGAATTTGTATCTTACATACAATTAACAGAAAAAGACATTAAAGTTCATAAAAAGGCAAAATATAAATGTAAAAGCATCAAAACTTGCTCTTCATAGAAAATAAATTAAATTTTATCAACAATTCATGCAACTGAAAAAAATTTGGGAACATTTCGTTGATCCAGTATATTTTTACTTTATAATACACTTATTAAAAAATTAAATTTATTTACGAATTCTTTGTAAACCTATATTTTAAGCACAAAAAGTTGTATTACTCTGCAAATTTATTTATTTTATGCTCTGTGTCAAAATAAACCCACCCACATTTTTCTTTCACTATTTCATTCCCACAACAGACTGCTTGTAAAAAATGTGAACCAAAGGTTTAAAAATAAAAAAAAATCCGAATTCTTTTTTGATAAATGGTGGCTGTAAAAGGGATATACTCACAGAACATCATTCATTCTCTCAACAAAAAAGTCAAAAAATGAGACTTGTTTTAAAAAACGAACAAATTACAGGTATAAGACTTAAAACCTCTTGCCTGTCTGTCCTTCCTCCTTTTTTCACTAGGGTTCATCTTGTTAGCTTCTTCAAACTGAACCAGTTAATCATTTCCTTTCACTTCAAAGATTGAGGAAAAAAATTTTAATGTAATTTTCTGCTCCGAACTCGAAAGTGTTTCTTTTATTCTCTATTTTTCGTTTTTCAATGTAATGAAGCAAATTTTCTTTTGTCGATTTCTAAAAGAAGACAGTAAAACTTTTTTTCGCACTTGTTTTCAAGCTTTTTTTTTGTTATTGCATCTTTGCGTAATTCAATGTCACGAAATACCAATTATACACGTAGACTAAATGAAAAGTTTTATTAGATCTTAAGAATGGAGAAAAGTTCAAAATCACACACACGGTACATTTAGAATAAAAAAGTATTAAGCTTCCATGTATAGTATTCTTTATTTTAAAATAATTTTTAAGCTTCTAAATAATTTGTTTTAGTGTAGAGAAATAATTATTTCTCTGAGATGTTATAATTAAGATAATTTTTTTAATTAGATTTTAAAAACTCGTAGAAGGTTAACGAAAAAAAAGTATTTCCTTCATTATTTTTTTAAAAATATATAAGAAAACATGCTTTCTACAAGTACATTGAAACTATGTTAAATAATATCTAAATAAATACCGAAACTTCCAGTGAAATTATCATTAAATGTATTAATACTGAGAAAATTTTGATTACACGAAATATTGTTAGTGTAAAATTATTTTAAAATTACATATGATTTAGAATTATATAATGGCATTTAATTTTTTAGTACACACATTCCAATAGTTTTATAAGTTATTGATTGCAGATTGATTTTACACAAATCATAATTTTATCCTCAGTCTTACTACTCACTTTTTCATAAGAAATATCTTTATATTATTTACAATATTCAATTTTTCTCGAAATATTTGTATGTTTTTCACATATATGGTAAGCATTATTATTAATGTACATTATCAAGTTTCATTCAAAATTATTCATTCAGAAATCGACAAAATTTGAATTTGAAAGAGTAAAGTGATGTGTGTAATATAATTTCAAAAATTCTCATTTTTAATTATCTAATTAAACCAATTATCTTATGTTTACGGATATATTAATTTCTTTTGGAAGACTACAACATAAAAAACAAATTTTGAAGAAATAAATAAATCTTCATGTTATTGAAGTAGCGCGCACTTATCCGAACGACAGAACCCACGAACTTCGGTTCTGTAAGCACATAACATACCGTTATAACAAAATGGTCCTTTTAGTCAGGAGGCTGTTACTGGTTTATGTGGATGATACCGCTACACACTCCCTCACCAGTGAGTCGGTGGATAGGATAACGAGCTATATAGTTCTTATTGTGAATTGTCAGTTGTTGGTGTTAATTGGAGTAGTTGCGTCAAGCGAGTTAGATGACTTTGCTGGCTGCATTAAGTTAATCTGACGAGTTGGCCTCGTCAAGTGAGTTTTGACAAGTTTTTGGCCGCTTGTTTTGAGGAAAGATGGCGCCACGACAGTTCAGAAGGTATCTTAGCTCAGCGAAGGTCACCAATAAAGTGCCGTGTTTATCCAAAGGACAGAACCTGCTACCTTCGGTTTCTGGAGCACATAACATATTGCTAGACCAAAATGATCATTTTAGTCTAGAGGTTAAGTAACTCGGTTTTGGATTCAGAGGTCCTGGGTTCTGTCCTCCGAATACAACGGCACTTCATTATGAAAGATGTGAGGAATTGCAGTCAACTAACGCAAATATGAGTAAGATTTAGTGTAAGTTTTTTAGCAAACATATTTTTACGGGTTCTGATCAGCGCAACCCACTAACTCTCTTAACTTCCATCTATTGAAAATCTAAAAAGGCATTGTTTTTAAATCCACGTTCAGGTATCATTGGAATTTCAAGATCTAAATTTATTCAATATACATCAGCACCCATTATGCGGTACGATCAATATTGTTTGGACTTTTTCGGCTTCGAGTCCGAAAACTATTAGTTATACTATTCTCAATACTATAGATCGAGTCAACAGTTTTAACTGTCGGAAGATGATCCTTTTACAATGAAACAAGATCGGTATAAAAAATTTTAATCTCGATAAATTATACCTTTCTTTGCATTAAGGAACAAACTTGATTTCAATTGATGTGAAAATTATATAATACCACGAGCTCATATTTTTGCTTCACATCGCATGTTGTGCCCACACGTATTTGATACAGAAAGAGTAAAAGGCATTTGAATTATACAAACTTGTTTTACTATCAGTTCGGAAGTTTGCTTAAAAAATATCGCAATACATTTATTGTTTCCCTATAGTACGTCATTCAATAATTTGGTGCTTAATTTCTATCTAAGAACTAACGGTAATCATGTCTCAAGAGAATACATGCGAGAAGAAACACTATTACTCAAGTCTGAATAGAAGTTCAAATCAATTTCAAAACCTTGTGAGACTGACAAGTAACAGGAAGTCTAGAAGACACAGACAACTATTACGAAAGTCGTTCAAAAGATTTGTTTTGAAAGTGAAAGGCCTTGTGGCTCCTAAAATGAAGCTGGGATCATTAACTCTCACAGAACTAGACGATTTTATTACACACATGATAAGTTTACTTGAAACAGAGCTTGGCAGATTATGTCGTTCAAATCCGAAGAAGACGTTAAGTTTACCACAAGTAGAAAGCGCCGTTAAAGCATGTTTGCCTACTTTTTTAGCTGATTCCTCTGTTGAATTTGGCCGGTTGGCTGTTTCTTCCTATTCCGAACGGATTTTGAAAAGAAACAAGAAAAATAATTATTTTTAATAAGTAAAAATCTGTACAATAGAAAAGTTTGATTAATTTAAAATAAAAGATTGAGAACAGTTTCAAAAATATTTCTTTTACTATACTTGTTTGGTACTAATTTGATATTAAGACTCTATGGATTCTGCCGCCAAATAGTAGTGAAATTTTGCCAAGTTAGGGCAATAACGTTAGACTGACTACCAAATATCTATTTGGCGTAGTTTCTAAAACGTGTAGCATATCGTTATCAAATTAGTCTCAGTACTTAAGTATTATCGCAACAATCGCCAACTTTATAAATAACTCGCCAAGATGGCAATCACAATTTCCTATGTGTCGTACGCGCTGAATTGGCAACCAAGTGCTTCGTTTCATATAATGTCGCCAATCGGTTGCGATAATATGTAAAACCTTTGTCACATTTATCTTAGCATTTAAGAAACGTAAAGTTATTTTTTTATACGAGTACACGTCAGTTATAAATTATTCGATTAATCGGTATAATTATATTTTAGACCACACTTCCTGGAAAGAAGAAAAGCAAATTGCGTGGGAACTGTTACCCACTAAGGTCTGCATATCAAGACATTTGACGACGTCTTTCAGTTTGAATAATGGTCGATGGAAAAATATGTACGAACCAAAACTGCAAATTAAAATTAAGGTATTCAATAATAAATTGTTAACTAATTTTAATTTGTGTGAATTTAATTTTAATTTTTATAGAACATTTCGAGACAATTTTTTTCCCATAGCAATCTAAGGGTGAAAATGTAGTTTAACTCCTCTCTTAGCATGATTTTGATAATAGACAGATTGGCGCGATTTTATTAGGTTTCTCTAAAAGTCAGTTAACTCTAGATATTTCGTAGAGATTAAAATAAACAATTTAAAAGAAAATTATCTTGGCTATTTTCCTAGTAAAGATTTGGCGATTTTTCGCAAGAAATAATGGTGCCGTCAAGAGTAGAGCTGGACTGCATTTCATCCCAATCTACTTCAAATGTTTAATTGTTCGAATAAAGCTTACACCAATGCTTCTCAAACTTTAAATATTTGCGACTCAATATTCTACCAAAATTTTCTTCACGCCCCCGTCCATATAATAACAATGTATTGAATTCAAAAATAATATACTTTGACTCTAAAGCTACGATACCACCTTAACCTCTTAAGTGTCACATGTGTATATAAACGTTTTGCTTGGTCCAAACGTTAATGGCCCAGACGTATATATACGTCTTTCCTAAGTATGATCTTTTCTGTGTACTGCTATCTATAAAATTATTCTAAATGCTTTGAATGTAATAAAAGAACCTTGACAGTGTTTGCGAAGGATTTACTTATTTCAGAGGATTTGTTTATTTATTCCTCCCCTCCCCCAATATATCACATACGCGTGCCTGCTTGGAAAACGGTGGCTCTGGGAACAGAATGGCGTAACTTTTAATCGGCAGTTAAGGAACTAATTATAAATAGTAAAATATGATCAATATAAGTGTTAATTTTTGTATATAATTTTATACATGACAAGTTCATGGGGTGACTGGTATTTATTAAGCTTGTTCATAAATTAATAATGATAAATTAATTATCAAATACAGTGAGCAATACTGATACATTTATAAGTATGTTATATCAGTGTAAATGTATCAGAATATATTTCGTTTTACTTCTTTTCAGTATTATATATGATTCTTTTAAATAATCTTTTATTTTAGACTTTTCGATATTCATGCACCAACCCCCCTCCTCATGTAGGGTTATCCCGCTCCTCTAGGAAGGCGCACCCCACTGCTTGAGAAACGCTGTGATAAAGAGATCAGAAGAATTAGTTAAAACCAGAAAAGTGACATGAAATTCTTTTAGAGGTCACAAAGTTCATTAAATTTTTATAGTTGCTAAATATATTTTTTATGAAAAAGAATATTAGAGTCACAGACCTCCATTTTACAAACCTCCATTATGCGAACTTTATCCTATAGCCAAGAACAGAAGAAAACTGAGAATAAATTTCTATTTAATGAATTTTCCCCATGACGAACTATTTTCGGGATTTAGCGACTTCTTTAAATAAAGATGCGACTGTATTTTCACAATACATATTTTAAGTGAGCTTATAAAAATATTTTTTAATTTAAAATTTCAACGTTTGCATTAATCCAGTGTTTTTCAAACTGTGGGTCGTGCCCCCTGGGGGGCGTGATGACCTTACGAGGGGGGCGCGAGCATATCGAAAATAAAAGATTTAAAAAATAATTAGTTTACTGGAATGAATTAAAACAAAATACTTTCAGACATAATAAAAATGCACTTTTACTCAGATATAATTTATAGGCACACACACACACACACACGCGATATTAAGTAATCAAAAATAAAACTTCTTCAATACCTAATTAGCTATCTTTGATCCTATAACCAAATAAAAAACTTTTATTTGATTTGCTGTAATCCAGTGTTTCTCAAAGTGTAGGGAGCGCGCCCCCGGGGAGGCGCGATGACCCTACAAGGGGGGCGCGCGAGCGTATCGAAAATTTAAAGATTTTGTTTTTAAAAAATAACCGTAAAAAGTAAAACAAAATGCTTTCTTCCATAATAAAAAATACACACAACACTGACATAATTTATGTTTATTATCTGGTTTTTTTCCGTCATCAAATAGCTATCTTTGATCCCAAAACCAAATTAAAGAAAAAAAAAAACATTTTGTTTTATTTGCTGTATTTCCCTCAATGAGAGATTTTTTATTACGTTTTAACATAAAATATTCGTTAAAAGAAAACGAAACCCAGACCTGAGAAAAATTCTAAGAAGATATACAATTCACCACTGTAATTATTATTGAAATACTGTACATTAGTTGTAGAAAAAGAAAAGGAAGTCATGATTCCCTTTTCAGCCAGGCTGCATAGTACGTTTGCTAATCATTTGATTGACCTTCAATCTTATGGTATGGTTATTATCAATATTAGTTCCCTCCCATCTTTATGCATTTGCTTTTCGCTTAGAAAATTGTAAATAATTGAGTTTTGCGATATTTGGAAAAGAATTGATTGGTTTACCATTTCTGTAGGATAATTGAAAAGTGTCTGATTTGCGTCCTTTATAATGGTCTTGTACTTTTGAATCATTTTAGTTCAGTTTTATTGGATTTTTCTCAAATCATCAAAGAATTGAATAGTCCTTGAAAGAAGGTAAGTATACTTTCTATAAATTAAAAATATTCACTAGAATTCCGATTTGTATCGTGTACAGTAAAAATAATTTAAACAAATGATTGGGGTGAAGTCCCCCGCACTACCATTAATGTTAGTATCGAGTTGCTACCGGGTTAAAACATTTTCCTTTAAATGTTAAAAAGTAACACAATTATTCTTCATTGAATTTTATATTCTTTTTCATAATTTAACATTAATTCTAAATGCTAATTGTGTGAGGTTTAAAATTACTGTTCTTTTAAACAGTTATTTACAATTATAGCATTTATCTAAAAAAAAATCATTTTACATTTTTTGTATACAATGTCGTGCACACAGTTTTACTCTCCTTACAGTTCAGCTATTATATCAAGAATAATGTTTTATTTTTTTAAAAAATGAACTCGTGCGAAGAGTCGGTGTTTTAGCCAGTATACGTTTGATGTATCAGTACTGAAAGAAGGTATTTTATAAATAATTTCTTATTACTGAATTTCGGTAGCCGAGTGGTATAGGTATCGGATCGTGGCTTGCCTTGTCACGAGTTACAGCCCAGTACCACTAAAGAAGGGCAGCGATGCACGTTAAATCTGTTGAGAGTTGAAACGTTTTCCCGTTGGTGTGGTGTGGTAGTTAGGAGAGAGGGGTGCCAAGGTGTCATCCACGTCACTTGACCAACGTGGTCCGTCGTCAAAAGCCCTCGTGCAGCTGAACAATGCGACGTTAATATTCAATCAATCAATCTTATTACTAAATTAAGAACAAGTTTTAATTATTAGGGACTTCCACGGGATTGTCTTGTAGAGGAAAGTTTTTCAAAGGAAGGTTTAATATCAGAAATTGACACTTAAAGAGTTATTTTTCTATATTTAGCTGAGATCTATATTTTGTCTTCAAGGCATCCACTGCAGAAAATCCGGTTTGAAAAGGTAGGATGTTGAAAATGGTAATAGTATACGAAGTGCTTTTGTTTTCAGTACAGATAATTCCTCATTCACTTCTACCCCAAATTCAAAGAGCGATTTATTACAAAATTGCCTTTTTAATTTTTCAGAATGTGAAATCTATGAAGATTTCTTCTTCGGAAGTTGAGAGCCCTTCTGGAGTATCTTGAAATAGATCCCTAATCCACTCGTAACTTGCTACCAAGCTGTCCTCATCCAGAAAATACTTTTTAAAATTGCCAACATAGCTAAATGATTTTACATGTTTTAAAAACAACTTTCACATGTTGTTCTACAGATTTGTAAGTTTTAACACATATCGAGCTGGGGTTTTTTTTCCATCATTTACTTTAGTAGTGGTAAATCCAAAATTTAAGTATTTTGAGAAGATCGCCTTGATTTAATTTTCGGAACCATGCTCGTTCGTCTTTGTACTTGTTGATTCTTTATTATGGTCGAAACGACTTAAAAATGTTGTATGACATTGTTTTAATCTACTGCCGTAAATACTTAATTTGAATTACAATTAAAAAGATTTAGCTATAGTATGGAGTCGACCAAAACTGACTGAATAGTACAAGGAAAAGCATTTTTACATGTTTTGCGCAGACGTCCGATAGGTTGCCCAGACTCACGCAAACGTACCCTATAATGCCAGATGTGATGGATATGATAGAGAGCGACATTGACTAGACTATTTTTCTAATGACATTTGTACTTTGAGAAATGAATATGCTGAAGGAAATAAATCTTTAATTAAATACATCATTTTGCGATCTGTTCAATTTAAAAATTAGAGAAAGAAAAATAACAGAATTCTAAGTAATATATATTTTAAGTAATTTTCTTAAAATATATATTACTTAAAAGTTACATATACACAAAATTTAATATACTTATCGTATTAATTTGTACGGTTTATAATTAAGATCGTATTGTAACTTTAGCGTCTCTCTCTCAAAGTGCATTTTTATTGCAGTAAATACATTATTGTTGTACAGGGGGCGAGACAAAAAATTATGATTGAAAATTGGGTCGCCAGTATTGAAAGTTTGAGAAACATGCTTTTTAATGTATGAGTGGCGCACAGAGTATTTTATGACTAATTAATTTACTAAATTAACAACAAGTTTTAATTAAGCTACTTCCATGGGCTTGTCTTACAGAGCAAAGTTTTTGAAAAGAGTTTTAAGATAAGAAATTGACCCTCTGAGTTCATTTTCTATATTTAGCTGATATCTATATTTTGTCTTCTAAGCAACCACCACATTTTGTAATATGTTCCAATTTAAAAATCAGAGAAAGAAAAATAACTTAGTAATTATCCTATTACTTAACTTTTTGCTTAAAAGTAACATTACAAAATTTAATACTTATGTCAGAATTTGTACGGTTTATAATAAATATTGTTGCTTTACCGTAAAGTGCATTATTGCATTCAGTAAATTATTATGTATAAGGGGGCGCGATAAAAATTGTGATTGAAAAGGGGGAGCGCCAGTATTGAAAGTTTGAGAAGCACTGCTGTAATCCCATGATGGGAGATTTTTTTATTACGCTTTTTTTTGAAACTAACATATAACACTTTCAGAGAAAAAACAGATCCCAGACCTATAATCGAAAAAATTAGGAACATAAAAAATTCATCACTGTCATTATTTTTGAAATACTGCACATTATAGCTGTAATCTGTTTGACCTTCTAAGTTATTGGTACAGTTAGTTGTGACCCCTCTCTTATGTGTTTCTCTGTTGCGCTTTTTTCCATGCAAAAGAGTTTAAGATGTTTGGAAAACCACGGAGAGCAAGCTCTATGAAGGATTACTTTTCCAAGACATATTTTTATAAGTATTCTCAACATATAAAGCATAATGAAAAACGTTTCACACAATTTTTTAGCAGTAACATACATTTTATCATAAAGAATATACTTAAAACCCGGAAGTAGTCGCACGGGACACACAGATTTCGAAATCGTTAGTTCTGGCAAAACTGTTTATTTGTTATCAAAGAAAAATTGAAAAGTCCTTGAAAGTAGGTAAGTAAACTTTCTCTTAATTAATTAGTGCTGCACAGAATATTTTATAACTAATTAATTAATACTAAATTAAAAACAAGTTTAACAAGTATTAACGACTTTCATGAGCTTATCTTGGAAAGCAAAGTTTTTATAAGGAATACTTATAATTAGAAACTGACCCTCTGAGTTCTTTTTCTATATTTAGCAGATATCTATATTTTGTCTTCTAAGCAGCCACCGCATTTTGCAATATGTTCAATTTAAAAATTAGAGAAAGGAAAAATAACATAATAATTATCCTATTATTTTATTTATTTATTTATTTTTTGCTTAAAAGTAGTATACAAAATTTTAATACTTATGTTATTAATTTGTATGGTTTATAATTAAGATCGCCTATTGTAGCTTCAGCGTCAAAGTGCATTATTATTGCATTCAGTACATTATCAATGTATAAGGGGGGCGCAATAAAAATTGTGATCGAAAAGGGGGGCCCCAGTATTGAAAGTTTGAGAAGCACTGCATTAATCACATCGAATAAATCTTTAACTTACTCTCTCACATATGGAAATATACATGTTATTTATACAATCATTATTCAATTACTACTATTATCTCATACTCTCTATATATTTATTTATCTTGATGGAATTTTCAATCGTTAATAAAATAATTTCTATTCATCCAATCAAGTTTTCCGATATTAATTCTTTAATTAAATTTTATTTTTTAATTAAAATTTATTCTGCATTGTTTCCTTTGTAATTACAATTGGCTGCAGTAGATGGCGCCAGTACGTTTTTTCTAACAAAGTAGGAATTGACTTTAATGACTTTTTTTTTTACTTGTTTTAAGAGATGTTCAATCGTAATTCCCAGACAACGAAATAGAAGTTCTCATTTCACTTTAGATGAATGTTTATTCCTTCAATGAAGCTTAATTCCCTCAGCAATAAAGATTTAAAAAAAGTCTTTTTAGTATTCATTAAGAAGACATTTTGCCTTAGAACGTTTTAATAATGGTCTTAGATTAATTAAGAATTATTGACAGATCCAATTTAAAGAACGAATTCATTCCGTTTCATCCGCCAAAAGTAATTTCATTCCATTTTAGACTGGTTAATTGAATTCCAAATATTTTCGACTTCTCTTAAACAGTTTGAAACTGGGCCTGTAAATGCTAAGGAACATTCTGGAATTACAGAAATGTTGCCTTTTGTACAAAAATAAAACGAATCTAAATAGTTTCTAAGAAATGCTATTAACTGTTTGATTTACTTGCAAAAATACATTTCTACTCGTTTCATAGATTTCTAACTTCAACAAAAGATATGTTAATTAAAATATATATTACTAAGGAAACGAAAGAGTAATTGGTTAACTTTCTTGGCGTTTCACTACAAAATAATTAAGTTTTAAGCTACTTTCATAATCAGACATACTAAATTGAAATGTAATGAACAGCAATTTCATTTACTAATTGCCTTTCTGTTGTATTAAGAAATTTAGTTTGTGTCCATTATGTTCTAATTACATGCGTGTATTGTTTATTCAATATTTTCATGGTTTTATAAGCGATGAATTTCGATTTTTAAAGGTTACAGATTGCGTTAAACTAGTGATTAAACAATAAAAGAATCTGGGAATGCATAAAACTATGATTCTTTTTTAAAAAATCGCAATTTAACAATTAAATCAAGGTTTTTGCTAGCTGTTTTTAATTTTTTTTTATGTACTTTATACTGTCTTACACAAGTAATAAGTATTTCCAAAAAAGAAGTAAAAAAAATAATAACAAAGGATTTCATTTTTTTATTCATTCAGATATAGTTTACTGCATTTCAACGAATGCACCAGTCTACATTTGAGAAAAGCAAATAAAAATTATATAGAATTAACATTTCACGAAAAACAGGTTGAATTTTTAAAATATGATATATTCTATTTTTAACATTTTTTTCCCTTTTTTTCCATATTTCATGGATACAATATCTTCACCGATTATAAATGATGATAATTTAATTCTTTATTTTTCATATTTAATCTTTATGTTGCTTCCAAAGAAAATAATCAGAAAAATACACAAAAATATGAAATGTATTGACATAAAATTATACAAGAAATGTTACCCAAGAAGTAAAATAAAATAAAGAAATGTATCATAAGAAAAAATTAAAATAACCCATGATTCATTTTTGTAACTATCGGTTACGGCTTCCGTTTTTAGGTGTTAATAGGTGGGCACAATTTACAAATGGGCAAGATTTTTTCGGTAAACATGACTCGTCCCTATTATAAAAAATAAGTTCCTTATTTAATTCTTCTTGAACAGGTATATGAACCATGCGAGTAAAAATGTTAAAACGCACAAATCTTCCCTAATTTTTACCCTAAATAAAATTGCAAGTTTCTGAAAACAGTTTTGGAAACATTTAACATTTCCTGCGACAAAAACAGATATATTTAAACAAAAAGATTTCCATCTTGTATTTTTTGACCAAAAATCATCCACTCACTAAACATAATTTAGGGCAGCGATACTTTTAAGCCTTTTAAGCCACCGAGCCTTTTTAAGGGGCCCGGTCTTGGCCCATTGCTCGGAGAAATTTCCTTATTTAAGAACATTGTATAAAAAATTTGGTGGGAAATTCTTTGTCAAGGAATCAAATATATCAATTTTTATTTCTGCTGTCGGTGTCGTACAGATACGAATTGATATTCTTTTTTCTAATTAGTATGGTTATGGTTAGTGATAACAGGCAACAGTGGAGTAACGACTATTTTATGTGGGTGGAACTAATTTTTAAATATCTTTCATTTGCTAGCAAAAAACTTTCGAAGAAAATATATCGTTTCAAGACGATTGGGAGGTTGACTTTTATGTAGTGAAAAACTAACATGGATCAGTAATTGTTTGATTTGTTACTAAAGTGCTGTATTTAAAAATACCAATAAACAGGATTCATTCAATGACACTTTTCCTCGAGGATCTCTTTCAAAAGGTGATAAATAGGTTTTCTTCGATAATCTTTGCAACAGCAACGAAGTGCTTTGTCAGTGGTGATATCACAGCGGTAACAAAGACATCCTATGAAGTTTGTTATATTATTGATAATCATATGAAATCATTTACTGATGCAGAAATTGGGAAGGAGTGCTTCTTAATTTTTTTTGTTTTAGTGTTAGTGACAAAAATAAAAAAAATATCAAAAATAATAATTAAAAAAAGCAAAACAGATGTTAAAATATTTTGATCAATTTTTCATATTTTCAATTTCTAATGTTATTTTGGTCTTAAAACATTTCTCGTCCATTTATCCTCGTTAGCTGAACACAGTGCGACTTTAACATTCACTCACCCATTTATCATCATGTAGCGGCCCGCGTGAAATAACTAACATATGTATGCGGTCCGCGTAAAATATCTGACACATGTATGCGGCCCGGCAGAAAAAAAGGTTGAGTACCCCTAATTTAAGGTTATCCTGTAAGATATCGCTGCACATTTCCTTTTCGGAGCGTTAGACGAACAGGTCATATATTTTTGAAAATTACCCAGCTTATTAAAAATCCGCAGAATTATAAAACCCATTTTCCATCTTTCTCCAAGATAGTTCGGAATCGGTATCTTGAGAGTTTCTACGAATTGAAAGACTATCTCGTCTCAGTATTAGAGTGCAAGTAATTTCGGATCGAAATTTGGATAGATTTTCACACTTGGGTAATTACGAATTATTCTACCAAGAAAAATAAAATTTAGTAGTTAGCACTAAAAAAGAGAGGAAAAAGGAAAGAATTCATATCCAATGCACAGCACATAGCTTAATTATGGTGCATTCAATCATACAATATGCTAGGAGGACGTTTCTTATCTTTCCAAATCTAAAGAAAGAATACCAAGAGCCAATTACAATGGATTAGGGTACATTCTTACCTACTTTGATGCGCTAAATACGTTCAGCTGCCATTCGTCAATAAATGTAGTTAGAAGCGTCACAATCCCATATCTTTCAATACCAGCAGAATCAAAAAATCAGGGTTGCCGAGGGCAAGAAAGTATTGACGTGACTGCTATGAAGGAAGTTTTGGAGCTAATTAATAACAAATTCTGATCCAAAAGCACCCAGGAAGACAAATGAACATGCTCTGAAATGCACCTACAGACATTACAAATCAAAGTCGGCTGGGTGGCGTGGTTGTTTTGTCGCTAGGCTTCTGCACCAAAGGTTGAGGGTTCGACCCTGGCCCTAGTCGATGGATTTTCTTGATACAAAAAATCGACAGTGGCCATGTCGTTTGATTAAACGGCGTGTAAAAGATCCCTATAGTGTCTGTTTGGCTTGGCGGATCTTGGCAGAATTTGAAAAATCCTAGTACAGGTTCGCATCATCAGAGCTGAGGTGCCTCCCTCTAGGGAGAAAACTGGGTGTCAAAATTACCTGAGGCGATTGGTATCTGCCTATAGGGCACGGCACTAAAGAGTGATACCAGCTTCCGAGGGATGTACTAGGTTCGCAGCCCATTAGAGATTTAAAAAAAACATTACAAATCAAGGACAACTTCCAGCATTATTGATGCCTCCTTTTTTTGTTATAAATCTCGTGCCCAGCATCTTAAGTCGTTGATTTAAGTTTGATACCATCTTTTCCAGTATTTGAGGTTGAGATTGCTATAAAAGTCTACCCCCAACCTCAGTACAATTAAAATCAGTCACGTAGTTTAATTAGTCTATTATTGGAATATTTAGCTTAATCTCTGAGCGGTTAAGCCTGAAACTACTAAAGGGTCTCAATAATTCGATTTGCACAATGTGAATATAGTTATTAATATTACCAAAAAAAAGTAAGTAAACTTCAATTTGTTATGTATATATATATAAGCACTTTTTTAAGCATCGACTGCAAAAACATGAAACAAAGTTCGTGTTATAAATCAGATCAACGCCAATTATTAAAAAAATAATCGCTGAAATTCATAAAATACTGTTGATAATGGAAGAAGAGCAGACACTCCTGCAAGAGTAGTTGGGGAAAATAATAAAAGTAAAGAGTAGATGAAAACTAAAATAAAAGGAAAATCAAGAATTGCTAAAAAGAAATTAAAAAAGAACCGAGAGAACCTGGAGAATGGACAAATCAAGAAAATTAATAGAAACCGAGTAATTCAACTGGAACGCTGATGATAACGAAGAGGAGGGAATTATGTACTACTTACATAGTATTTCCAAAAAACACAAAGGTCATTGGCAATGAATCTTGTAATTTTGAACCATGGTCAAATTACAAGAGCATCTGAACTGGCACTTCCCTCTCCAAACTTCCATATTATGCCAACGCAACGTGGTGACTTGGAGCCTCGGCAAATTTAAGTTACTTCAGCTGTTTTACACTGAGAATTTCTACAACTTTCAGAAACAAAAGTTCAAGATCAATTATTTTGGGATAAAGTATTAGACGTATGGAATATCAGACGACACTTGTGCAGCTTACAAAAAATAATAGATAGATCCGAGGTATGCATAGTACATTTACATAGGTATTTAAAATTGCAAGTGCCTTTTCAAATATAAAACTGTTAATGTCCTCGCTTCAGTGTATCCTTCAGATTGCAAATGACAAGTGTAAGTCTTGGAGTGTTTTCTGTGTGGCCTGGTTTGATATCTTTAGCAATTCAAGATACGTTTCTACAGTAACAGAAAAGTTAATCTCAATATATTGACAAATTCCATACTAGACTACGTTTTTCATGAAACGGCATGGTAGATGGGCTTAATTGGAGCCATCTTCATGAACCTCTCCAATGTGTTTTCCAGGAATCTGTGTGATTAGAACTACAGGATATCTCTATTCTTCATTGTCTTCCACATTGCTGTATCCGAGAATACTGGTTGCATTTCATCATATTGTTACGAATTTTGTGTAATGAATGCTTAAAACAGTGGAAGTAACTTATATCTAGATATGTTGGGTTAAAGAGTAATATAGGGGGAGGGGGCACTTGGTGCAGTCGTTTTTTTTTTTTTTTTTGGCTAAAAGCGGTCTCCAAGGTACTTTTATTCGGAATTATTTATTATTTATTTTGGAATGAATTCGTTATCTCACCGTGACATTTAAATAAAAATCGCCAAATCCGAAGTGGCTTACCTATACTACACTTGAGCCGATATGTTGTACGTTAATATTACTTTGTGCTGTTTTTTTTATGCTAAATTGTAATACTCGCAAGCAAAGCCGAATTATATTTGAATGACGATGCAATGGTTGGCGAAATGTTGGTGATAGCGCCCAATTGGGATAATTTTTGTTGTCATATTGTTTGTAAAAAGAAATTCCCCCTCTCCCTTTTTCCACCTTATTAAAATATACCTTTATTATTATTCTCATCTAAGAGTATTAGAAAAACAAAGTTAGTCATGGAAATGAGTTGGACTTCTGCCAAAGTAGTTTGAGTTGTGAACAATTAACTCTCAAGCTACTTGGAGGCGTTTCTTAACATGGTTATTGTCATGAGTTGCATGTTTGTGTGATTAATAGTTGATACTGTTGAAAGCTCTCATTTGCATAAATATTTTGCAAGGAATTGTATATTTTTAACAACTGTCGATTAAAAATCCCTGCCTTCTTTTTTCCCCTCACATAAATTTACGTTGGTTTTTTTAAGGAGATAGCGATTTGTTTCTTCTAATAACACTTTCAGTTTAATTCTTTTGCAGATTACTCTATAGGAATTTAAAAGTATTTCGTTCTTGGTAAGTTTTTCTTAATTCTTCCAGTATTTTAATCAGTATGACCACCTTTTTCTTGATTTTGGAGTTGCATATGATATGTTTCTTAGGTTCTTAATATTATAATATATTTGTATCTCAAATCGATTCAAGTGCCAAAATACTTTTTACGTTCAATCTTTATTTTCCTCTTTGGAACAATGAGACATTTTCTTTCGACATCAATTTTGCCGGAGAAGAGAACTTTTAAGGCATAAGAACAAATAACAACTAAGTTTTTTCAGTAAGATGAAAGAAAGGTAAAAAGAGAAAGAAAGAGAGATAAATATCTTTCAAGGAAACTAAAAAATATTCTAGGATTATAGTTAGGATTCCAGAATTCTAGAAGCTGTGACTAGCTGCATGTTTATAATAAAAAAATAACGTTTTCTTGTTTAGTAAAAGAATAGAATGTTAAACAAAAAAACAAAACAAAAAAATAAAATATTTAAAATTGAAGCTTTTTAAAAGTATATGTTTTTTTAAAAAAACTTAATGAAGCTTGATGCAACAAAGCAGAAAATGTATGAAATAAATGATTTAGGAAACAAATCACAGCTCCTTTGTAAATCGGTCTAGTTAACACTTCCAGAATAGTTATGATATCTTTTCGTGTGATAATCACAAAAAATAATTTACTCAGAACTGTTGATTTAAAGGAATGAATTATGGAAAACAGGCATCAATAATTAATTTCTGCAAAAATATTTGAATATTTTGGAATAAGTTCGAAGATAGTAGAGATTCACAGACTCTTGCATGAAATTATTTAATTATTGTATTTGCGCTTTCAACTTATACCTGTTTTTTTAATAAATAAGCCATCTAGTATATAGTTATTGAAAATTGAAACTCTGTGAAAGAATCATCTGATATGAATGAAACAGAAAACTGTATAGGTTATAGATTAAATAAGGTGACAAATTTACAAAGCAATGAAACAGAAATAAAGCTTATAATCAACATTTTATGCAGTACCTATGTACACAGATGAAAATCTTTATACATCATAGCATCAAATTATACAGAATCCGAATGTCATGCAGAGAAATGGTATTTTAGATGGCTTCTACATATGTGTTATGTTCCAAAGTTCGGTTTTACGCACTACCAAACAGAAATATGAGTGAGTCCTCGCTAAAAATAATCCCAGACCTTCTCAATGGGTGACACATCTGGGGAACGTGTATGCCATGGAAGAAATAAAACCTGCCATGATCGAAAGAATACGAGTACATTTCGAGCAACATGTAGATGATATTATTTTGCTACCATCATGCTACGTTGCATGAAGCGAAAAATTCGGGGTCCACAACCTCCTTCATGTATCATCCATTGGATAATATTTTCCCAATTTGGTATAAATAGAATCATCCATGATATGGAATAGTGCCCCTGCTTATAAAGCCAGCCATTTGTCCAGTAAAATGGTGAATAGAACACTCTAACACATCTGTAACATCTTACAGGCTTTAAGGTGTCCGACTAAGTTTTGAAACCTGATTTTAAAAAAGCGCAGAAAAGAATAATTTTCATGATATTTAGTGTCACTTAGATTAGAATACATTAACTTAGAATAACTTTTTTTTTCAAAACGTTCTTTTATAAAAAATGCTTCTATAATAATAATATTTTGCTTATATGAGGTAAAGACTTCTCCAGAGAGCCTGAACTGGGATTTTTGAAAATCCACATTATTTTCAGAGTTACCACCAATTGAAATAATTATTGGCGTTTTTTTCTTAAAATTTATCCCTTCTGTTGTAATAAAATATGGATAAATCCACTTCTAAGTTAATATACCAAAATTCCAGTTCAGCCTCTGTGCATAGGTCTGAGCTATGTACATACAAAATATTATTACAATAGAAGCATCTTTTCATAAAAGGAGAATGTTTTGAAAATTGGTCATTCTATGTACATTTTTTGTCAAAATATTGTACTTAAATAATTTTTTATTGTAACAATATTCTTAAAACAATTTTATATACGTTTTCTAATCCAAGCGACACTAAATATCATAAATATTATCCATTTATACGCTTTTGCAAAATCACGGTTCCAAACGTAGTCAGATATCTTGACAATAATAAATCAGATTGTAGTAGGACTCCTATCAGTAAACAATTGTTGCAAATCGGTATCATTGGTTGTGTTGGTGAGCTCATTACCGCCGGAGAATTTGGGGATTTAGTTGCAAGAAAATTCCGGATAGAGCATTAATACTCAACCTATGTCCATGTGGCCCATCAGGTTTTTTAGAGGCCTGCTGATGACTCATTGCTCTAAAAAATTCAATTGTTTAAGAACAATGCATGAAAAAATTCAGCAGGAAGTTCTACCAATGAAGCAATCAAATCAACTAATTTAGCTGTCAGTATCGTGCGGATACGAATAGCAACATTTTTTAAAAAAAATTATAGCTGAAACGGTTAGTAATAACAAATAACTGTGAAGTAGGGAACTGAACTGGAGTAATGATCATTTTATGGGTGAAGCTTATTTTGAATTGTAAGCAAATAATACAGATTTCAGTCACGAATTCAATCAAAACTCCTCTTTGCTGCCATTCTGCATTTGACAAATTATTTGAAATAAAAATAAGAGAGGTTTTGTCAAAAGAAAAGAAATCAAATTATCAAACGGCATGGCAGCTTTGTTTGTATAATAGTAGAATATTAGCAAAAAAAAAAAAAAAGTAATATAAAAAAAATTTTAAAGTCAATTCCTACTTAGATTAACAAAGAAAAATTTTATTTTAGATACTTTTTATTAAATAGTTTTAATTAATATAAATATGTACATACATATGACAGAATCACAACATTAAGTGGTAATTAATTTCGATTAATTACCTTTAAAGTTTCGTATTGTCATCCAAAACTTTTTCGTGTCTATAAAATTTCAATTCAGTTGAACGCTTTAAAATGTGAGAAAAAAACCTTTTCAAGTATTGGCACAAGTCGCCAAAAGGGTCGCTAAATTACCAGAAATGATGCCAACGTTGCTGTATTTGTAATTCTTTACATAATTAGTTTTAATCAATTAATTTTTATTAATTATAATTAATTTATTGTATTGCCATCCAAAATAATCATGTATATAAAATTTTAGCTCAATTGAGTGCTTTAAAATGTATTTCATTAGCGATTGAAAATTCCACCAAGATAAATAAATAAATAAATATAGAGTGTGAGCTAGTAGAAATTGAACTAGGAGCTTAGTCATGGATGAAAGGAAACGGAAACTACCCCATAACTCAGTAAAACTCTGCATAAAAACGGAAAAAATTATGTGTTTGATTATAGTATTAAAAGACAAAAATTAGTTTTAATATTTTAATCAGTTTTCCACATTTTAAGTATCTAATATTGTCTTGGCCTTATGGCGTTTTTCCATTAATCCTCATTTTGCGTTCCGCATGAAATATCAGCAATATGTATGCAACCCGACGGAAAAAAAGATTGAATATCTTTAAAGTAGAGGAATCTTTGCACGTATCCCATGGCGCATGAACTTTGAGGGTAGATGTGTGTTAGTATGTAATGTTGATGCATTAGATGAACATTGTTCGATGCGTCACCATTATGCTATTAATTCATGCCTACATATTATTGACAGAGTTTTGACTTGTTCTGATCCCTATGATTCCTCTCTTCCACACAGTTGCCGTACTGGCGTAGCATAAGTTACAACATACAACAGTGTGAATGGTGAATTCATGATTCGAAAAAGCACTCTCAAGAATGCCTGATCAAATTTTCGGACTCTTAGATACTCGTACGTCCCCCTGTAGTGTTGGTGAAACAGATTGCGAACATTAAATGACGATACACATTTTTAACGCACGTTAAATGGATTTTTTATACACGACTCAGAAGTAGAGATGGAGTTTTTTTTTTTGGCCTACACATGCGGGATAATATTCTAATTATAATCCTTTGTATGTTTTAACCTGTTTTTTTTTCATTTTTTTACAAGTGTTGCTTTACTGGTGTGTTGTTGTGATTGTCGCTAATGCCACCTGCCTTACGTAGTCAGATCGAGGCCCACGAAATGCATCGTGACAAGAGTCTAGAAGTACGCCTGTTATTGGCCTTGATCTTGAGCACCATACAAGTGACAGTACGAATTAACTCCGCGAAGCGACGATAGATGGAGACACCACCTATCTCCACCTCCACAACTTAGGCATGGAAATGAAGGGGAGGGAAATATTCTCCAGTTCCCTGCACTCGTTATTCAGCCCACAAGACTTTGGGACCCACTGATTTAACAAGCACGTACTCTGTGTGTACTTGGAGGGTATTTGGTGGCTCGGGCATCGAACCCAAGCCTTCCGGTCTGGAGTCCTATGCTCTAACCACTTGGCTACCCACGGCCCTTAACTGGTGTATTTCTTTCATAGTGTCACGCTTTTCAGAAACAGTGATGTTGGAAGTTCTCCAATCATTCGAAGTATATAAATTTCACTTACAATCCATAAACTTAAGCAACATAAACTTTTTTATTTAAAGTCATGTTCTTACCTTAACAACAGAATTGTTGCGATCATTTATTACAATCTGGTAGTTGCAATCTCTCAGATCAATACAACAGAAAAGAAACGAGAAATTACTATCAACGTAACTAACGGCTCCCTAACGAGCTAATAGAAGCACGTACAATGTGCCATCTGTCTCTGTTTCGAGATACAAGTCTTTTTATCAGTTTTTTTTTCCTTTATTTTCCAACACGTCTCTGAACCCGATGTCCAATAACAGGATGATGTCGATACTAGAAAGATAAAACACATAAAATATGTATTGAATCCTCTAAAATACAATGTCTATCACAAAGTAACTGTATTTTACGTCGGAGAGCAATTTATACTACGAAACTTAAAACAGCAAAGTACCATTTTATTTAAAGAAAAAAGTTATTGAAAATGATAAAATGTCTTTGACTCATGGGAGTAAAAGTTATCCAAAATCTCACGAAGAATTTCTTTTTCTAGCATGCACCATAAATTTCAATCCTCGAGTTGCATCTAGCTTTTCTCTTTTGAACAAGGTTATTCCCTGTCATGTTCTTATTCATTCAAAATGTTCTCAGAATGATGTCCTGGGGAGAAATAACGGAACTGTTGTCATAAATAAACCTTGAGTGAATAACCTGTAGAAGAAGTATTTTTATTAGCTTAACTTCAATAATGTTTCGCTTCAGGTTGTTCTTTTTTATCTTCCTCGTCTATAATTTTCATAGAACTAGGGGGAGGAAATTTACAGCCGTGTTTGCTAAGCTCATAATTTTGTTTACTACGTAAAAAATTTTACTGATTATATTCCTGAGCGTGTCCCAAGTTTGTTCATGTTATTCTGTTGTTTTGAATATTTGAAACTGAAAGAGTGAAATATTTTTGAATTTAGAAGGGAAAAGTTTTTTTTTTTGTATGGAAATTTTCAGTAGATCAAAGAGATTAAGTTTTATATTACTGTTTTGTTTTACAGTTAAAAAAGTAACTTGAAAGCTGAATGTTGGAAATGTAATCCAAGAGAGACGGCAGAATATAGAAATAGATCCAGGCAAATCTGAAGGAACGAACGCTTTTATTCGATTTTCAAAAGCAGACATTTCGTGTTCCTACTATAAATGCATACAAGATTAAATTCTGTTTTATGTTATGATAAATAGAAAATAAAAATAGCATTCCATTTTTAAAATAGGAAATTTGGAACGTAATTTTATACTACATACATGTGTTAAGAAATCTGTAAACTGAGCATTATCAAGCAAATTTTTACTTTTGAATGTATGTTGTACTGTAACTCAAAATTGAAGGTTATTAATTCGAAAATTTTTCTTTTGATATGCGGCGCTAAGTGTTCTTGAATCCAATAAAAATATCTTCCCCGACAATGTTTCTTATAATTTAAAAGTTTGAAAATTATGAAGCGCGATATCTTACCCTAGGCACACAGAACATTCTTTGCAAAAAGGAACACTAAATAATTACGCATATCAAATATCAA
The DNA here is from genome assembly GCA_019973935.1 of Trichonephila clavipes. Taxonomy (NCBI): domain Eukaryota; kingdom Metazoa; phylum Arthropoda; class Arachnida; order Araneae; family Nephilidae; genus Trichonephila; species Trichonephila clavipes. The sequence continues at coordinate 991,952 of BMAU01000162.1, forward strand.
GAATAACTGCGGCTTAAGTACATTTTTAAGAAGCTAAATCCTCAAGATTTTTTTTCTTATCTAGTTAAGACGATCAAGAAAATAAAAAAAAATCTAATTTTGATGTTGTTGCTTTAGTAATCGAGTCCCATTGAGTAATCAAAATGGGACATTTCATCATTTTAATGCTTCAAAATTAGGATATTTTTCCCAAAAAATAAAATTCTATAATAATACTTGAGATTGTACATCTTATAGTACACTGGCCTCAAAAAGTTAAGGTACAACATGTTTTTCGAAGCTCACCATAAAAAAAATGGCAGTAACAATAAAATGCATAGTTTACATGAATGATAATAACGAACTTTAAAAACATTAATGCAAAAACGATTGCTACCCCTTTTTTATTTTATAGAAAAGAACGTATATTTATGAGTGAGAGAAAAAATATGCAAATATCAAGCTTTCGTACTTTTTTTGTGTGTAAGTTGTGTTGATTTTCAACAGTTGTTGGCAGTTTCGGTGACAATAGTCAATAGAGTTTAGAAAATGTCTCAGAGACATCGTTTACCCAATTCGTTAAGGTGGCGGGCAGTTGGATGGATGGAAATGGGATTGTCGCAGGCTGATGCTGCTAGACGTCTCAATGTGTCTCGTAGTGTTGTTCAGCGACTTTGGGATCAATACCAATCCGAAGATTCTGTGTCCAGAAGACCTGTTCCAGGCCGACCACGAGCTACAACACCTGCAGAAGACCGTTTTCTAGCTCTTTCGGCACGAAGGAGAAGAACCACTACTGTGCCGCAGCTCGTTGCAGACCACTTTCAAGCATCAGGAAGAAGAATCTCCGCTACTACGGTGCGAAATTGTCTTCACAATGCAGGTCTGTATGCAAGAAGACCAGTTGTGTGCGTTCCCCTCAACGGACGACAGCGAAGGAACCGCTTATGCTGGGCAAGAGAACATGTTTCTTGGACGCAGCAACAATGGGCTTCTGTGCTGTTCACAGACGAGTCCAGATTTACAATGGAGAGTGATTCAGGGCGTCTACTGATCTGGAGGGAACAGCGCACTAGATACCATCAATCCAACACTGTTGAAAGACACAGTTATAGAGGTGGTGGAATCCTGGTTTGGGCAGGGATCTCGCTCGGTGGCCACACTGACCTGCATGTGTTCCATGGAGGAACCGTAACTGGTCTTAGATATCGGGATGAGATCCTTGATCCATATGTCCGCCCATATGCTGCTGCTAATGGTAACGACTTCATTCTGATGGATGATAATGCACGACCTCACCGAGCTCGGATTGTTGAGGAGTATCTGGAGGATCACGGTTTGGAACGAATGGAATGGCCGGCTCGATCTCCAGACCTGAATCCAATAGAACATCTTTGGGACTATCTTGGCAGAGAGGTTGCTGCTTTAAATCCTCTCTCAAGGTCGTTACATGAGCTGAAACAAGGCTTACTCTGTGTCTGGTCTTCGCTTCCTGTTCCGGTGTCCGACAACTTAATAAACAGCATGGGAAATCGATGCCGCCAATGCATTCAAGTTAGGGGTGGACACATTCCTTATTAGAACCCATTTTTGTACTTTTCCGCAGAGATTGCTTTTTTTGTTATAAATCGTTTTTGCAATACACTTATACAAATTTCTATGATGCATTCAATAAAAAACTATTTAATGCACATATCCTCCAAATTTTTTGTTTCTACATTCATTCATTTGCAAATTATACACAAAAACCCAGTTGTACCTTAACTTTTTGAGGCCAGTGTAGTTCACCTTTTAGCGTCTCAAAATTATTGCAGAAGTAATGTGACAAATTATTCAAATTTCAATACCCTTACTGGCGGGTAAAAAAAATCCCAACACCAAGAAAAAAATACTGTAGAGTAGTGAAATTTGGGCAATGCAATTGTCTAAATAACATGTTTAACTGATTAAATGTTCAAGAACACAGGTTAACTTAAGTTTAACAAAATGCATTTCAAATGTGAAAAGCTGTTACGTTAATAGCTGGTGTAATCTCTAGAATTTTAAATGTAAGCCTGTAAGCGCGCATGCATATAGTTGCCGAAAGTCTTTTTGTGGTATGGAGTTCCATGCTTTTTCTACTTGTTGTGTCAATACTGGGATTGTCAGTTCTGGCTCTAGATGATGTAGGAGTGGTCATCCAATGATATCACCCACGTGCTCAATTGAAGACAGATCTGGTAATCGCGCAGGCCAAGGTAACTTGCCAACACTCTGATGAGCATGTTGAGTTACAACAGTGCTGCAAAGGGTAGTGGTCTTATTGGAAAACTCCCCCTTGAGAGAGAATGCTGTTCATGAATGGCTGTACTATAGGTTGCATTATCACACTGACTTACAAATTTGCAGTCAGCATGTTTCGGATAACCACTGGAGTGCTCTTGTTATCACCAGTCATAATAGCTCCCCAGACCATGAATCCAGGTATAGGTCTAGAGTATCTAGATCGCGGACAGTTTGGTTGCATGTGTTCCCCTGGCCTCCGTCTGACCAACACATGGCCATCACTGACACCAAGACAGAACCTGCTTTCATCACAAAACACAATAGATCTCCACTCCACCTACCCTCCAATGAGCTCTGGCTTGATACCGTTAACGTCAAAAACAGTAATGGCTTGGAGTCAGTGGAATACATGCTACATATCGCCTTGAAGTAACCGATTTCTAACAGTTCGTTGCTACACTGTGGTACCAACTGCAGCTCGAATTTCTGCCGTAGAAGCTGTACGATGCGACACAGCCATACGCTGAACATGGCAGCCTTCCTTCTCAGTAATGCCACGTGTCAACCTAGAACCCGTCTTTTTGAAGCAGTACCATCCCTTGTCCGCTGTTCCCAACAATCATTCATAGTGGATACACTCCTGCCAAGTCTTTCTATAATATTTAGGAAAGAATATCCACTATCTCGTAGCCCAATAACATGACCACGTTCAAACTCGGCGAACCATTGACAATGACTTCTTCGACTTCTTAAAGGCATTCTTGGCTGACATCAACTGAATACGTCAAGCGGTTTTAATGACTTTTCTTGGTTTTAATTTAGTAGCAATAAATTAGGCCCTAAGTGAGTATCAGCCTCCAATCCAATTATTAAAATTTTAATATCAAATTAGATTTTTCTGCTGTTTTTTTTTAAAAATTTCCTATAGTTATTCCAAGTTTAAGAATTCTATGTACTATTTAATCAGACTTGTTCCAAGTACTTATATATTTGTTCAGTAACAAGACTCGATGGTTTATAGATTTCAACCAATACACCTCTTAATTTTTAAGCAATGATTATGTGACGAATTTAACAGTAAAGTAGAATCCCAAATCTCCCCAATTACGTTAAGACTAGTCTAACACAACAAACTTCATGAACGCTATCCCGGCCTTTTTTTAGAATTGAAAGGCATAAGCCTGCTACATATCGGTGAATCCATATAATAAGTGGTGAATCCATATATAAGAAGTGTGAATCCATATAAATAAGTGTACTAGTCTACTCAAGCCAACTTTCTTGTCTTGGAGCAGCGTTTCTCAAACTGTGGGGTGTGCCCCCTAGAGAGGCATGATAACTCAATGAGGGGGTGCGATCATATCGAAAAGTCGGAAACAAAAGATTATTTAAAAATATATATGAATTTACTGAAAGAGTAAACAAACAAAATGCATTCTGACAATAATAGAAAATAAAATTAACACTTACTCTGATGTAATACATTTATAAGTGTATCAGTACTGTACATTATATTTAAAAATTAATTTAACAATACTAAGTTAACTGCCAGTGATAGTGTGGGACTTGTCATATAAATTATGGAAATCAAATAATATATAAGAATTAACACATCTTAATAATCTATACAAATTATAAATAATCCCTTCACTGCCGATTTAAAGTTACGGGATTCGCTCCCCAATGCCACCGTTTTCCGTGTACGCATGTGATGTAGAGGAGAGGAGGAGAGAAAAAAGGAATAAAAAAATGGAAATCCTCTGATATATGTAAATCCTTAGTAAACACTGTCAAGGTCATTTTATTGCATTACAAGGCCTTCTAAATAACTTTATGGATAGCGTGCGCAGAAAAAATCGCACTTCGGTAAGACGTATATATACGACCGGGGCATTTGACGCACCGATTGAGTCACCGACACCGGTAGCACTTAAGAGGTTAAAATCGTATAGTAGCTTCAGCGTCAAAGTATAGTATCATTGAATCCCATGCATTGTTGTTAGTATAGAGGAGAAGAGCGCAATGAAAATTGTGATTGAATATTGGGTCTCAAATATTGAAAGTTTGAGAAGCACTGTATTAGCGAGTACTATTAAAACATTAATTATATGGTTTTCTGAAAATTTGTGTTTCCTTCTTTCTTTTTCTTTTACCATTCGTATGAAATAAGTAAAGAGTGTTTTTTTTAGAGGTATGGAACTTTAAATTGCAATAAAACAACGATGTATTATTCGATTGACAAAAATGTTTTTATTCGAAAGATAATCTTGTGGCATTACATTTTAAACATGATTTCTGGCAAATGACTGCCACGGCTGGCTCGGATGTAGTCCAATCTGGACGTCCAATTTTCGATGACTTTTTCCAACATTTGTGGCCGTATATCGGCAATAACACGGCGAATGTTGTCTTCCAAATGGGCAAGCGTTCGTGGCTTATCCTCATAGACCAATGACTTTACATAGCCCCACAGAAAATAGTCTAGTGGTGTTAAATCACAAGATCTTAGAGGCCAATTCACAGGTCCAAAACGTGAAATGAGGCGGTCACCAAACGTGTCTTTCAATAAATCGATTGTGGCACGAGCTGTGTGACATGTTGCGCCGTCTTGTTGGAACCACAGCTCCTGGACATCATGATTGTTCAATTCAGGAATGAAAAGTTAGTAATCATGGCTCTCTACCGATCACCATTGACTGAAACGTTGTGGTCTTCATCGTTTTTGAAGAAGGATTCCACCAGCCCATAAAGCGCACCAAACAGTCAGATTTCTGAATGTAACGGTGTTTCGACATACACTTGAGGATTAGCTTCACTCCAAATGCGGCAGTTTTGTTTGTTGACGTAGCCTTTCAACCAGAAGTGCGCTTCATCGCTAAACAAAATTCGCTTATGAAAATCGGGAACAACGGCAATCTCGTTTTGGGCCCATTCGACGAATCGACGCCTTGCTTGATGATCGTTTTGATGAATTGCCAAACCAAACTGAGAATAAATCACTTGACAGCTGTTAAATCGGTCGCCATCTTGGAAAGTAATGCCAACTTAAACTTCTATACCTGAAAAAACCTGGAGAATTAGCAATAACAGCAGCGATAATGTAATCAATTATAAAAAGAGAATGCCATCATAGTAGGAAAATAAAGAATTGTTTATTTAATACATTATTAATATGTATTTTATTTTTCCTTTAATGTGTGCCAGTAGTCAAATTATTTGTATTTTGCATTATAATTAAGGTTCTGTTTGATCAAAAACAATGCACAAAATAGCACCTCCCTGACCTCGGAAGATCAATACAATTTTCTTCGCAGAAAACAAGTTTTTTATTACTTGTTGTCATAGCAACAAAAGAAAATACTGAACTTTTCTTCTTTACAACAGTGTTTACTAATATACAATCAAAATTATTAATTATTAAAAAATTATTTTATCCTTTATAACTTTTATCATTAAATAATAATCAATAGCACATTTCGACCCAATTACTGTTTTTGTTTTAAATATATGTATTTTCTTTGCAATGTGTGATTTTTATTTTTCTTGAACTCAGTCATGATAAAAACTATACAAAATATAATATATGAATTTTTACTGTTTCTAACTTAATAATGTATATAAAAGGATTTTTCATAATACAATTAATCCAAACAGTGGATTATGAAATGGATTATTTAATGTATTATGAAAAATAAGACATAATTAGTATTTACAAAAAAAAAGTAAGACATTTTCAACTATGAAAATGAACAAATTATTTTTGAAGCATATTTCTTTTTTAAAATGCTACATAGTTTGTTCTATAAATTAGTTTTAAATTGTGTCTTCAGAAAATAAATGTATTAGTTTAAATCAGTGTTTCTTAAACTGTGGGGCGCGCCCCCTAAGGGGGCGTGATAACTTTACAAGGGGGGCGCGAACATATTGAAAAGTCGAAAATAAAATATTATTAAAAAAATTATTAATTTATTGAGAAGGTAAGCAAACGAAACACTTTCTGCTATAATAAAAAATAAAATCACATTTACACTAATACACCACACTTAAAAATGTATCAGTTCTGTGTACAATGTATTTTAACAGTAATTTAATTATAGTAATAAGTTAACAACAAGTTTGATAATTAACAGTGACCTCATGGGCTTCTATTAACACTTATCTCATGATAATTTGCACGTTCTATAATTAATCCCTTGTCGATTAAAAGTTACACGATTCCCTCGTTTTTCCCTGTAGACGCACATATTTCGATGTTGTTGTGTTTTTTTTTTTTTGTATGGGGAGAAGAAGAAAAGGAATAAATAAACAAATCCTTCGCAAACACACTGTCAAGGTCTTTTTATTGCATCCCAAAGCCTTCGGAATAATTTCATGGTGCATAAAAAAAAAATCGTACTTTGGATAGACGTATATATACGTCCAGAAAATTAATGCTTTGGCTGAGCGAGACGTTTATATGCGTCGGTGGCACTTAAAAGGTTAAATACGTATAGTAGTTTTAGCGTCAAAGTATTGTATTATTGAATTCAATACATTGTTATTGTATGGAAGGGGAGCGTGATAAAAATTATGATTGAATATTGGGTCACGAATATAAAAACTTTGAAAAGCACTGGTTTAAATCAATAACAAATTTCCTAAAGACTTAAAAGCAATGATAATATCTGTATTTTAAAAATTAAAAACAAGTATGGAGAATTATGATTGCATTAGCTTTTAATGACAAAATAGTTGTATGTATTGAAAACAGAATTTTTGTACAATACTGACGCATTATAAGGGCTAGGCATGTATTTATTTGCTTAGATATATTTCATTTGTCAAGCTTCCACATCATAGGGTCCCAGGGGCGTACATAAGGGGGGTAGGGGTTTAACTCCCCCATAGACCAACAAATTATTAATTTTCAACACATAGAATATCCATTAGCGCTTACGTCTAAGAGTTTTTTTAGAATGTAACTCCCCACCTCATAAGAGCGTTATGTGTACGTCATTGTATGATACTTTGAAGTCTAGTTCTTTTTGACAAGCAGCAATACCTCATTATTCCGCATACTTGTGAAATGAGAGCTCGAATATACAATATAAGAAACTCATGATTTAAATCTTTCATTTTACAATTTTCGCGTCATCATGGTTCTAGAAATCTGTATTCAAAATTTTTCTAAATTTGTCGAAAGGGCTTAACTTTTAAATCGAGTTATAAGGGTTTTTAAAAAAAGTTACTTTAGCAATCTTTTAATCGTTGCCAAAGTTGATCTGGTGTGGCAGCAAGGAGTGTAATCTTGCTCAATCGTTGAGAAACCATGGACCACATGTTTTCTATCGGCGAAAGATCCGGAGAGTGAGCCGGCCAGGGAAGCAATTAAATATGGGGATTGACGAAGAACCTTTCAACAATGCGTGCCACGTGTGGTCGCTGGCTGTTTAAAGTACCGGTAATGCATACTAGAGGAGTGCGAGAGTGATATCCAATACCGTCCCATAACATAATACCCGGTGCAGGACCAGTGTTGTTGTTGTTGTTGTTTTCTGATGCCACCTGTCTGACGTAGTCAGATCGAGGCCCACGAAATTCATCGTGGCATGGGCAAGAGGTACGCCTGTCGTTGGCCTTGAGCACCATACAGGTGACAGTGCGATTTTAGCTCGGTGAAATTCCCCGAAGGGACGATAGACGGCGACACGCCCTCTATCTCCACCTCCACAATTTCTGCATGTAAACTGAAGGGGAGGGAAAATATTCTCCAGTCCCTGTGCTCGTGATTAAGCCCACAAGACTACGGACCCACTGATTTAACGAGCACGTACTCCGTGTGTACTCGGAGGGTCTTTGGTGGCATCGAGCATCGAACTTAGGCTTTCCGGTCTGGAGTCCGATGCTCTAACCACTAGGCTACCCACGGCCAGTGTGGCGGTGTTCAGCATCCTCTCTCCACGGTGTCTCCAGACTCAATTCCGACCATCGTGGTGCTGCAGACAGATGCGTGACTCGTCTGTAAAGACAACTTCATTCAATTCTGCCACCCACATCCTTCTTTCATCGCACCATTGGCGGCGGAGACGTCTGTGGTTCTGCGTGAAGGGTAGACCAAGCAATGGATGTCTTGTGGATAGACCACTCTGCTGTAAACGGCGTCGAATGGTACGCGCAGACACTTAAAGATGCGTTTCAGACTTAATGTGCTGTGCTACGGTTCGTAATGTGACTGAGTGATCCGTCACTGCCATGCGCACAATTTGCCTGTCCTCACGTGAAGTGGTGCATTGAGGTGGATACGATGAACAACGTCGGTCCGTCGTACCCTCCTGCATCCAACGGTCACATTTCCAAATTACAGTTTTTGGTTTCGTCCAATACGACTACCGATTTCCCTGAAAGATAATCCACGATCTCGGTAGGCCACTTTTCTTTCTCTGTCGAACTCAGATACTTGATCAAAAGTTGATCGCTGTTTTCTACGATACATAACTGATCTTTTTTGAAAAAAAACGCAAGAAAAACACAATTACCGAACTTGATATCGTCGAAATCCCCAAGCCTTAAATAGCGCTTTGAGGTGGTGCCATAGGCGCGCGTGATGTGTGTCTGCGCTAAAATTCTAACCTCATTTGCATATCTCACCTTCGCTAATGCATGTTGTAAATTTCATGTTATTTGCATGCTTCTTTCAGGGTGTTGCATTTACGGTGGCCAGCAGTGTAAAAAAGTAGGTTTCCGTACACCGATCATTTCGTATATTACATTTAAAGTTTATGCACAATCTTCGAAAAAGTTTCCATTTTTTAAAAAAATTACTTTAAAGGCAAAATTTACTTCAATGATAGGAAATTTTATTAGTTTTATATGCAAATTTGTTCATATTAACACTTTTTCCTTTCTATGTCATTCCAACATTTTTTTACGTTAACCTAAAATTAAATAAGTCGTCAAGCTCCTTTTTTAAAATGCTTTGAAAAAAATCGATAATGAACTTAGTATGCGGAAACTTTCAAAATAAGTTTTGAAATGACTGCCGTCTAATTGAATTTTTTCTGAACATTTTCCTTCTTTGTATATACTTGATATTTTCATAAATGTTGGTTGAAACATTTTCTTATATATTTAAAGAGTTTCTACATTACTTCGAAGAAAAATTAATATTTTGAGGAAGTGAGAAAGAGATTAACTACCCCTGACTTTCTAGAACAAAACTAATAGTCTCGAACAATTTTTAGTTTTATATCTTCTTTTTTGTGTGTTAAAATTACTACACTGAAATATATTTAGTAGATAATGAATCATTTCTTATCTGAACACATTTTGTTGTACAAGACATTAAAAGAATCATTCTAAAATATCAAATATATTTAAACTTCTATTGAATGCAAAAGGCAAAAGTAGATAGAAAATGTAATTGGTATAAATTACAAGAGGCACACTATATACAAATTGTAAAATTATCTAAAATTATCTTCCTACAGAGAGTATTTTATTCTTATAATAATCTCATACACAAACTAAATTTTCTCTTTTTTTATAAGTAACTCATAAATAATTAAATTTATTATTTATGTATAATAAAATGATTTTTCATCCTTTTTATGTTATTTAATACGAACTGAATATTCTTCAAAGAATTTAAATTTCGATACAGTATATCAAACATACTACATTGAAACTGAGATGAAAATAACTCTTTTTTTTTAGATTTAAATTCTTGATATTATATATATTCACATAGCCATTCAATGGACTAAATTCATGTGACGTCATAGTCACATGATAACTCCAGTCACGTGTTTTCAGCCAATCAGTTCATAAATTTATGCTACGTCATAGTTATATTATAAATGTAATCACACGTTTCCAGCCAATTAGTTCATGTTATTCACTGTTGCCAACTTTTGCTTTTTGCAGAAACTTTCTTTTAAAAAGTTCACATCTGTCAACGTTAATAATGCACATAGTTAAACAAAATGAGCTTATTTTAAAAATACACGCATAATGTAAGTTTTTTTTTTTACTTTAAAAAATTATTTGAAGAATTTTAACACTTGTGTGTGTGAACATATCTTTAACTAATCATCAAATTTTAAATGTTATCTAAATTTTACATGTAGTATGTCATTTTTAATCAATGGAGAACACGTGATTGCCTTTATCACGTGACAGTCATGAATTTAGTCCATTTGATGACTGTCTGATTATGGATTGAATTTAAGGCACAGATAAATGAATTTAATTTTTAAATAATGTGTTTCAGTATTTTTCTTCTGTTTTATGTGTGTTGTTGTTGTTGACTTGTTTAACCTGATCTAACTGCGTGTTAGATCAGAGTTCCATGAGCCCAAAAATCTCAAAAAATCATACACAATATATTTTATTGTCACGTGGTTTAAGTTGAATTTATTTTGCTTGCTTATTGGATAGAGAGACATTCAAGTAGCAGGTTTCCCTTTTTACTACGTGTATTGTATAAATATTTATCTGCCAACGGTCATTTGTAAGCAAAAATAAAATTAAGTTTTACGAAGTAATATGTAAATGCACAATAGGTTAGTTAGGAACCAAAATCAATTAGGAAAGCATGAGCGGAAATATCACCTGTATAAATGATAAATAAAGACACAGGAATAACAACAGCAGAAAGGGGTGTAAAAACATTGGTTGGATTGTCGTATCGGCCATTTATCCCACCAAGTTTTTCTCGCCAAATCGATAAAGGGTTAAAATCCCCAAATCGTAGGGTTACTACTCCAAAACACAACATGTGCCAAATTGGCGATTTTTCAAAATTTGGCGGATCAGTGGGTGATCTGACAAGTTAACCAAACTTCACTAAACAAAAGTGTTCACTTGATTTTGCTGCAAAAAATCAGATTCTACCAGATTCTGATACACCCGAGTAAACATTTTGTGATTTGGTTGATTCTTGTGTGTGTGTGTTGGATGTCTTTCTCAATACAAACATGCAAGAATTTTCATTTCCATTTGTTAGAACATAGACAAAGTGCATGTTCATCAACTCGGCTATCATTAAAATCAGTCGACGTTTGAATGAGAAAGCTACACGGACAAGTGTTCGAGTCAGTCTTGAGAGGTAGAGTACAGTAATATTCATTTTAATACGAATTTTGTGTGAAATTACTTAAAATAGTGTAAATAAAATTTATATCTGGATGTATAATACGTTTATATTACCGTATGTTATATATATTTTATGTTAAAATTGTAATATTCGCAAGCAAAACCGTTCCTTACATTATAAGAAGGATTCAGTGGAAACTTGGCATCATTTTTGGTGATCATGTTGGCGACATGACGATCATTTTGGCGATTATTTTTGGTGAGTTAGTGACCCATGGATTAATCTGGAAATCAGTAGAGAAATCTATTAATATCACGATTTATGACGCAAGCGGAGTTTTCGAGAAAAATCCATGAAGCCTATAAATAGGGAGTAGCTCGTCGAAACTGAGTTAGTCTTATTTTGACTGTTGCATTGATTTTACCGTGAAAATTTCTACCAGCGATTAGCAATTACTTCAGTTTTCAATTAGGAGAAGCCGGTGCTTGCGAAAAATCTTTAAACATACTTGTATATTAGATACTGATAGTTGTGTTTGAGTGTTGTAGAAGGTGTGAAGGCCTGAGATTTATTAAATGAATTTGAATACTGTATTCTGTATTTCAAGGATTATTTTTCTACAATAAATTTCCATCGCTCCTGGAGAACTGTCTCGATCTTTACAACTGATTGGATAAAATCATTGAAGCTCGATCTACGTAACAACATGTTTCAAACTTTTCTTTCCTTTCTGATTATTCTGATTACTATTAATGTTCTCTTTCATACCTCCGGGTCTGTATGTGTTGTAATTTTATCCCCAGTTCTTAAGTCAAATTTACATTTATTGTGTTTTTTTTTTCAATATTAATCTATTATGTAGATTAATAGAAGTCCAAGACGTTTCATTTTAATCACCAAAAGAAACACTAGGTAATGTAATAAAACATTTATTACATTGGTAATTGTAGAGGACTGATAAAAATGGGTTTGAGAGTTTCTGTATGGATTTTATATATATATCCTGGTTCCAAATAACGTTCATTAATAAAATATTTTTAAAACAGACTTATAAATTGTTCGCAAAAAAAAGATGTAAAATATTAGTTTCTCAATCGCTAAGTATCGAAATTGTCACTATTCTAATGCAACTTTTTTAGTGATATTTCTACTTCAAAAAATATCTTAAAATATTAAAGGGAACCTTTGAAGAACATTTTAATGTAAGATTTTAATAAAGAACATTTTAATATAATATATAATATATACAAATATGCTTTTTTAATGAAATGTGTCCTCAAAATGACATCAATTTGCAAATTTTCCTCACGCTCAAAACGTTGCATGAAAAAGTGCAATTCCTAAAAGTCATCCAATAATCTACATAAATTAAATGTAAATTAATTACACATCTAAAATATTTTCTCCCAAAATGAATACTGATGAACTCCAGATTGATTCGGAAATTAAAAATTCCTTTAACTTAGCCAAATATTTTTCGAATTTTCATAAGAAGCAAATGGAGGCTAAATATTATGTACAAAAGAAAAGCATAGGACTAGTAAATATGAACTTCGATTGATACTAAAATGATAAGAATTGACTTTTACAAGGTGGCAGGAAGTTACAGTTATAATTAACAAATTACATAGAGAACAATCACGTATCTAAAATTGATATATTCCACGCTGAAGCTGCATCAACTACACTAGTTAGCGGCTATATTTTCCCCAAGAAGGATATAAAAGTGTCATTTACAAAAAAATATTGAATTCACATCATTAATCTCTCCCTCTAATTGCATCTAAGGAGAGACAAGAAAATATACTTCTCTCTCTCTCACTTCTATTTTTAGAATATATAAATAACCTCAGGAAAGGAACCCAGACTATTTGAAAGAATCGATAGAGTAAAATAAATAATACAAAATGAATCATTTTAAATATTTGTGACCCTTTCTCTCACTTAAATTCAAGTAAATATATATGAATTATTTTTAATTAATTTCATATTACTATATTGATATTTTACGTAGATCGAGGATTTTGTGTTATTAGTCTTCAAGAGTCAAACAGATCTTTAAGAGTGATGAAAATTTATTGTGTAAAAATAATTCTTGAAATTACAGGATGCAGCAGCAAAATTTATAAAATAAATCCCAGAAGGCCTTCACACCTTTTTCAGGGCTCAGGCACAACTATCAATGTCTAAAAATACAAAGACGTAATGATTAAGATTACACGTAAACACTCGCTCGATAGTGGCAACTAATTGCTGGTCGACTCTTCAACGGTCAAAACAGTATTAACTTTGGCGATTAACTTATAGGCTGCACGGATCTTTCGAGGAACATACGCTTACATCATAGATCATGATATTAATTTATTTCTCTTGTAATTCCCATAAGCCAACTCGCCGAGTCACCAACATGTGGTCGCCAGAAATGATACCAACTAGGCTCTATCGCCAAGTTTCCATTGTTTCACCGTTATAATGTAAAGACCGGCGTTGCTTGTGAATATCAATATTTTAACATAAAATAACTGCAACAGAGAGTAATATTAACATATTAAACATCCAGATATAAATTATTTACACTATTTTAAACATTCATAACACAAAATTGGTACAATATATAATTAATGTTTTCATTTTTTTTTATTTCTCAAAAACTTTCTAATAAATTAAGGGATTAAAACATGAAGTACATAAAGGAGTCTATGTAGGTTATTTTTATGACAATTTCATATTTATATAATCATAATTCTTTTAACTATTTATACATAAAAATTATCAAATGTTGTTCAAATAAAGTATTGGAGTCCAAAAATTAATTTCGTTGATTTTAAAATAAATTCTCTGTATGCAAAGTTTTGCAATTTTTTAATAATTTAGATACTTAAGGTATCCGACTAGGTTCAGAGAAAAGTTTTCAAAAATTGATTTTCTGAATAATGTTAATGTTTTAAAAAGAACATAAATAGGCTTAAAAGTCATAACTATTAAATAATTAACATGTATCACCCTATTTTTTTTGGCAAAAGAAATTAGCAAATTTTTTTAAGATAAGAAAAACGTGATAAATAAAAATATTGCACATTATGCAATTTTAACGTCATTGATAAACTTCTTGATCCCTCTGAAGTGTCACAAACCGCAGGATAAAAAATATTTTAAGAAATAAATATTTTATTAGAGAGAGAGCATTTTTAAATTTGATAGTCATGATTTTTCGTCAAAATTACTGCATGTTCTAAGCTTAAAATGGCTGTAAAATGTGATTAAATGTAGCTAGCTGTCTTAAAACCTGCGGTTTGATACACTCTTAAGGGCTCATAGCATATATGTTATAAATTTCATTGCATTTGATTGGATTATTTAGAAGAGATCCCGTTTTTCGTGCACAAATTATCATGAAAAGTTCATTCTTCAAAAACGAATTAAAAAGTATTTTTATTAGTTAGATAAAATAAATGCTATTAAAAGAACTTAAAAACTCTCTAGTTTTATGTATTAGTCCTTCTTCCTCAATAATTAATTTATTTTTTTCCCTTATGACCCAAACAACACCAAACATCAAACTCCTAAAAACCACTTTTAACCTAGTCGGATACCTTAACATGTTTTGATGCATTGTAAAATTTAAAAAGAAATTAATTAATCTGAAATTATTGCATTGAAGTACTTAGTTAAAAAATGATCCAATTTACTGAACTTATTTGCAGAAGTAGAATAAAATGACCACATATTTTTTTTTTTATCAAATTTATCCTAAAAATATATATATAAATAAATACAGCTTTGTCACATTTTTTGTCGTAAAGTTTTAAAAAAGTTTATAAAAACGTATGAGTTAAATTAATTTCAAATAGGGAGCATTCAATTATAATTTTAAAAATATTCTTAATAATTTTAAAATTTAATGCCAATAAGACGTAGGTTTTTTTTTCACAAGACAAATGGTCAGAGTTAATTATAACCCTAAAGGACTTCCGTTTTCATTCAATTTTTTAAAAAATGTAGAGGTGAAGACAATGTCAATTACAGCAAACAAATAAAACAATTTAATGGAAGTAAAGAAATTAAACTATTAATAATTGCTAAATAAACTAACACTTACATTGAAGAGGAAATAAATTAGTTATCAATTGAACTTTTTCGAATTATATTTTTTAAAAGTTCCTGTTTTATTTTTCTTTTATTGTATGAAAAATCAATAATACTTTGTCATTCCCTGCGTTTCATTCTCCGAAAATGTGCTAAGATTTTAGAATCATTTTCATTTTTGTATTGATTTCAGGTTTTCCTTTCGAGCTGATTGAAACACAATAATACCCCAAACTTGCGATAGGTGAGATTGTGTGATAACAACGAAAATCGGAGTATAATTGGTCATACAAGCACATATAAATTATTTTTATTTCTACATAATAATTTAGAAAAATGTTGCTAATAAAGTCTTAGATAACACAAAATACAAAACCGCAAACCGAAGTTATTTTGGTGCAGAAAGATATTTGGCCTTAAGGCTAAGCTTTCGCCATGTATACGACGGTGTGGATTTACCGCGGACACATTGAACAGAATAAATGCCTCACTTTATAAAATTTGTGACATTGTAACTCATACATTCGTTCATAATATAGTGCTTC
>BMAU01000163.1:0-28252 GCA_019973935.1 Trichonephila clavipes
GAGTCTTAGTGGAAAACCCCACAGGAAGAACGTTCCAGAAATTTCGAGTTTTCTGGATTCCCGCGTGGAAATGAATCAGGTAAGAGTTTTTGCTTGCAACTCCCTGTAATGTAAGACGAGAGAAATTTATAAAATTATACTGTTTAATATCCATTTATTAAGAGAGAATTTTGATTTTATTTTTGTATACGTCAGTGTACGTTTTTTTTGCTCTGCATATCCATGCAGTTGTAACTTGTTGAACGCCAGTTCAATTTTGAATTAATTATATACATCAGTATATATATTTTATTATTCTTGTTCCATATCAATGGAAAGTAAGTTTTAGAACATCCGTTCTAAAAATTAAGAAGCTTCAAAATCATTAATTCTCTCAGTATATTATTTTATTGCATATCCACATGCAGTTATAAAATTTTTGAACGCCAGTTCAATTGGGAATTATTATATACATCAGTATATATATTTTTTTTTTATTATTGTTCCATATAAATGGAAAGTGTTTTTAGAACATCAGTTCTATAAATTAAGGAAAGATTGTATGTTTTTTTTTCTTTATGATATTTATTTATTTTGTAATGTACACGGTAATAAATTCACGTCAGGGTTTGTTAAAAAATTAATGTTAAAGAATAATACTTAATCTCATGTCAATGAAATTATTTTGTGCTTATGTTACGCATAGTATTTTTCGATTAATGTGAAAAAAATATATTATCAGTTAAATTGGAGAAAAACTACCGAATATATTTTGTAGTGTTCTATTATTCCAGCCAGGAATAGATTAAGTGGTGCATGTCGGTTATATTTTAAGTGATTATATTGTGTATATCAGAAATAGGTTAGGAGATTATTGTGTGTCAATAATATTTTAAGTGATTATTGTGTGTCAGTAATATTTTAAGTGATTATTGTGTGTCAGCAATATTTTAAGTGATTATTGTGTGTCAGTAATATTGTAGGTGATTATTAAATATCGGCAATATATTAAGTGATTCGTGTGTATCAGTAATATTTCAAGTGATTCTTGTGTATTAGTAATATTTTAAGTGATTATTGTGTATAGGTAATATTTTTAAGTGATTATTGAATAATCAGTAATATATTAAGTTCTATTTATAGAGTATTAAGTACATTTTTTTTTTTTTTTTTTGGATATTGTGAAACACATGACTATTATTTTGTTTTCTTCCCAGTTCATCGAGTATTGAGTTAGCGTAGCGGACGTTGTTTGTGGGGTTTTAATGAAGGATATATGTGTGGTACTTAATTTTTGCAATTCCTTTTAGTGTTATTTTCGTCCTATTATTGGTTAGTTTGAGTATATTTTAAGAGAAAAAATTTTTCAAATGGCATTCTTGGGGAAGGCTAAAAGCAAGATTTAGTGTTGTTGGCTGAGGAGTTAGGTCAGAAGGTATCAGATAAAATGACGAATATAGAGCTAAGGAATATCATAATCCGTAGCAAAGATTACGAAGAAGAGTTCGTTAGAGATCAGTTATCTGTTATTTTAGAGGAACGCCTTGAAAGGGAAAGTAAGGAGAAAATCCAGCAACAACGCGAATTCGAGTTAGAGAAAATGCGCTTGGAAATCGAAAGATCGCGATTCGATCCTGAAAATTTAAGCCCGCTTAAAACAAGTGTTAGTGATTTAATTAAAATCATTCCGAATTTCGACATAAGGGATGGAGATATCGTTCTTTCCTTACCCTGTTTGAGAGACAAGCGAAACGTATTGGAGTAGAGAAAACGAATTGGGTATCGGCTCTTTTGGCACGCATGCCGCCCGATATTACTCAGCTAATAGCCAGAGAGTCAGAAGATAAATTTGACAACTATGACTACATAAAAGGAGTGTTATTAAAAAGGTTCAAGATGAGCCCAGAGACCTTCAGGCAAAATTCATGAAACATCAGCGCATACCTGCTAGATCTTGGCGTGATTTTGTGTTCGAAATTACGAGTTACTTCGAAGAATGGCTCGATGGAATGGAAGTAAGGGATTTCAAATCATTGAAAGATTTAATAATAACTGATCAGCTCAAAAAACGCGTGCCGGGGGAGATAAGAGAGCATTTCGTGGATGAATGGGCCAAATTTTATGAACCATCTGTTTTGGCAGATAAATTGGACGGCTACGAAAGTGTTCGGTCGAGTGTCAAGAAAACGAGTCAACCTGAAATGTCCCTCAGCAATACGTCAGATTCACGATCTAATATTAAAAAAGAACATGCAATAATTAAAAATGATATTCAGAGTCAAAGGTATAAATTGCCCTTCAAACAAGAACCTAAACAGCCAACATTTAAACCTACTTGCTATTCGTGTGGAAGAGTTGGGCATACCTCGAGGGTGTGTCATGCTAAAAATCATAAGAAAACCTCCCCTACTCGCCAGATCAATGCTGTGGAGACCAATGAACGTTTTCAAGAACAATCATCTGCAATTTTAACGGCTAAGGTTGCGATTCCGGTATATTCCCCTGCCAAGGAGAACGAGAAAATAGACGAGTTACAGTTTGTCCACATTAAGTGTGGGAATGAAATTCTGAAGGCTGTCATCGACACAGGTGCCCAGATATCCGTGGTAAGAGCAGATGTCGTCGAGGGACAGAGCGTCGATAGTGGAGGGACAATCCAAATAATGTCGGCGTTTGGGGAACGTGAAGTAACCGAATTGAAGATTTTCAACCTGAAAATCGACGACTCCAGACACGGGGTAGTACCCATTATGTGTGCAGTTTCTAAAAGGCTAGTTAACGACATGTTAGTCTGTTCGTCTGCTTATGAAGCGCTGTTAGAGAACGTGCAGTTTATTCACAATAACCCCGCAAACTTCTACGTATCTTCAAGGGCAGTTGAAGGTATTACTGCAGATGATCGAAATCAATTTCCAGCCAAGAAATGACCCGAGAAACTTACCCCTCTGAAATTTACATACAGGCTGTGAGCAAAGCAAATGAGGAAGAACAACTTTCGGAGGGAAGGGAAACGCGTAGTACATTCATAAAAATGCAAAGGGAAGATGACACATTAAAGAAACTCGGGAGTCTTGCAGAACAACAAAAGAACTCAGTAAAAATACATAACGGAATATTGGTACACTCTGAATATATTTGTGGAGAGAACATCGATCAGGTAGTACTACCACAATGTAAAAGAGAAGAAGTACTCAAAATGGCGCATGACGTCCCTCTTGGTGGACATCTGGGGGAGCAGAAAACTAGGCAAAGAATAAAGTACTCATTTTATTGGCCGACAATAAAACAAGATGTCAAACGGTTTTGTGAAAGTTGTAAGATCTGTCAGCTTCGGAAGCCTATCACTTACAGAGATCGGGTTCCAATACAACCATTGGTCAGACCCGAAATACCCTTTGAAGTATGGAGTGTGGACTGTATTGGGCCGTTGGAACCTCCTTCGAGAAGGAACCATCATTTTATTATTTGCGCAGTTGATTTATGCACGAGATGGGCAGAGGCCATACCTGTCAAGGAAATAAGCGCCAAGACTACGTGCAACGTCCTTCTGAAAATTTTCACACAAACAGGTTTTCCGAAAATGATCTGTTCTGACCAAGGAACTAATTTCACCTCAAAACTTTCTGGAATGTTTCTGAGTGTTATGGGGTTTCACCACGTTTTCTACTCCAGGGCATCCTGAAAGTATGGGTGCCGTGGAAAGGTGGAACCGCACGTTGAAGGACATGTTAAGTAAGAATGTTCAAGAACATGGGTCCGATTGGGATCTCCATCTTCCCTTGTTGTTATTCGCATATAGGGAAATACCCCACAGTACAACAGGCATGTCGCCATTCCAATTAGTATACGGACGTTTGCCTTCGGGACCCATATCTCTTCTCAAGGAAGTGTGGGTAGGAGAAAGAAACATCCCAACTACTCTCTCCCGTTCAGTGGAAAAGTATCTGGAAGACTTAATAGAAAAGTTAAGAAAGGCTCATGAAATAGCAGCTGAGACGGCGGAAGCGACTCAAAATAATTACGCATCATACTATAACTTACGATCCAGGGAAAAGCAATTCAAGGTAGGAGATAAAGTTCTGGTACTACTTCCGTCTTCTACTCATAAATTGATGAAAACATGGATAGGTCCAGCTACGATAATTGAAATAACTAGACCGTATTCCGCGAAAGTTGAATTAGATGATGGGGGCATAAGAGAGTTACACTTCAATAAATTACGTCCTTACATAGCAAGAGTGGGACAAGTTGGCTTGATCTTCGATCAAGACTCAGATTTCGGGGACCTTCATTATGCTCCAACAGATATGGCTGTATCATCTATGGGGGATGTTACGGATCACATAAGCAGTGATTGCCAAGAATTAGATGATGTTCAGCGACTGGAATTATTGAATACTCTTGGAAAATTCTCCAGTTTGTTTAGTTCACTTCCTGGCTTAGCAAAAGTAAAGGGACATAATTTAAAACTGAAACCGGATTTCACCCCAAAAAGATGCACCCTTACCGCATACCTATTGCTTTGCAGCAAGAAGTCGATCGTCAGATCAATGAGTTACTGCACCTCAAACTCATCGAACCGAGTGAAAGTGAATGGGCGCATCCAATTGTTTGTGTATCCAAAAAGAACGGAAGTATCAGACTATGTGTTGACTACAGACATTTGAATAGTTTCACTATTGCAGACGCATACCCTATGCAAAATGCAAAGGATCTTCTGTTTGAAGTGGGCCAAGCTAATTATATAACCGTTCTAGACCTAACAAAGGGCTACTGGCAGATTCCAATGGCAGAGGAGGCAAAGCCTTACACAGCCTTTGTGACTCATCATGGTCATTACCAATTTTGTGTTATGCCCTTCGGGATGAAGAACGCCGGGAGTACCTTTCAAAAAGTTATGGATCAGGTGCTAGTGAAACACCGGGCATATTGTCGATCATATATCGACGATGTAGCAGTTTTCTCCAAAACATGGGAACAGCACATGAAACATCTGTGTGTAGTATTTCAAACGATTCAAAAGGTCGGGTTCACGATTAACCTTAAAAAGTGCAATTTCGCAAGAAGACGTGTGAAGTTTTTAGGGCACGTTGTTGGTTCAGGGCAACATTCCCCAGATCCCGGAAAGGTTGAATCAATCAAAAATATATCTGTACCAACAACGAAGAAAGAAATACGAAGTTTCCTGGGTTTAACTAGCTACTATCGGGAATATATCCCAAACTTTGCTTCTTTAGTCTTGCCATTAACAGAACTGACAAGGAACCGAGTTCGAATATAATCCCTTGGAATGAAGTTGCCGAACAAGCTTTTACAAAATTAAAGGCACAACTGGTAAAAGCACCATCTTTGTACACACCTGATCTATCAAAACCTTACCAACTATACACGGATGCTTCAGCGACTGCAATCGGCGCTTGTTTGTCTCAAAACGATGAAAAGGGTAAAGAGAACCCAATTGCATTTTCAGTAAGAAACTGACCGAAACTCAAACTCGGTGGGCAACCATAGAGCGTGAGGCTTATGCCGTTATAGAGGCATTGAAGCGCTTCGATAGCTGGATTTTCGGGGCCGAAATTGAGGTGATATCAGATCACAACCCTCTGACGTACCTAACCTTAACAACTCCTCAAAGTGCCAAACTAACTCGATGGGCATTAGCCCTCCAAAGATATAATATTGCTATTTCATACAGGAAGGGCGTTAAACATGGAAATGCTGATGCATTATCCCGGTTGCCTATTCCCATTAGTTAAATAAGTTTCGAGCCAGATGATCGCTTGACATTTTTTTGTATGTGTAGTAATTTCTGGAACTGCTAAAGATGAAAATTTTGGCTTTTGTGATATATTTTGGTAACTTCTTTTTATATTTTAATATTTTTTTTTTTTTTTGAGTATTATTGTGTTAAAACTTGTACGGATATTAATTTTCTAGCATATTAATGTGATTTGTAAATCTATTTTTTGGGAGTTGTATTAGCAAAAGCTCTTTTTACATGATACCTGAAAAAAAAAAAAAAATTTATATCGTTATCTTGTTTCTTGCCATGTATGTGTGCATGTGTTTTTTTTTATAGTTTCTTTTCAGCTTCATCGTCCTGGAATGACGGATGAGCTTTTTAAGGGGGGAGGTGTAGGAGTGGGAAGGCCCATTGACACCAGCTAAGGGAAATGGGTAGTTTCCCCTCCCCCTTGGAATGTGGAATGGCAAGTGGCAGGCATTCGGTCTTTGGGTACGACGGAGTGAAGTCATGTCCGAGTGTTGCTAACTGTATAATAACCGTTTTCTTTAAATCTTTTTTTTTTTTAATAAACCTTAATTTTTAAAATTTAAATGCCAGGTTTTTTTCTTAATTGTTTCCGTGCCCATTGATTAGAAACAAACTTTACTGTCTCACTTCTAACTTTTCCAACAAACAAATATGAAAAATTGAAAAATTTTTACTTATACGTTTATTAAGGGAATTTTATACTGAAATAGTATATTTTTTAATGCAAGTATATGCAGTCGAAATTTAAAAATAATATAATAAATAAGGCGAAAGAACAAATTGAGGTTTTATTGTTGATAAACTTTTACAAGTTCAATCAGTTAGGTAAGGTTCAAGATAAAAATGAGTAACTTGAATCAAATAAATGAATTTTGAATCAATTCAAAATAATTAATAAATGCTCAGTATCTACTTAATATGGCCTTTGAATTACAACTTTTTTTTACAAAGTCATCTATATTAGGATTAGCTCTTACAGATGCTAACAAAATTACATTATTATAGGTGCACATTAACTAGTTTTAAGTAATATTTATTATGTTCATTGCAGAAAAAATTTATTCACATAGGCATATTTTGATCTAAATTTTGTGGTTTTTTGTCTGAGACAACCCACTTCAATAAAATTGTAAAATAATGGTTATTTATTATCTTTTCAAATTTTTTTCTTAAGTTTTCAGTAAACATTCGTAGGCCACTGAACAACTCCATCGTGTTACACTATGGCACGCGTACCGCAGGTTGGCCTCCCCTGGTGCAATGTGATTTAAATTATTCTCTTTCCTGAAATATTTCAGAAAAGAGTTCTTTATTTCCAATTCAGTTCAATAATTTTATTTTAAAACGTTTTAAGACGTGTAACAAAAAAAAAAAATCTTATATAAATTTATATAAGTATATTGAGCAAACTCTAAATATTGGTTTGGGAGCCCATACAATTTTCTGGATGAACAGTTGGAATTTCTAATAAATTCAGGTAAAAAAAAAAAAATCGAATGAAACTGGGGTAAAGGAAGCTATATTTGCAATAGTTTCCGCTGTAAAACTATTGAATTCGATATTTCAATTTCAATTAACTTTTTCCCCCAATCATACTAAAGTTTTTTCTTATTTATCATATTAATGTGATATCTTTAATATCACAAACAGAAACCAGCAATATATTTTATATAAATAACAATAAATATAATTTAAATCAGCATTTAAAACCCCGGAGGCTTGGATATCATAATGGTTAAAGACGCGAGATTCCTAAGTTCAAAAAAGGTCATCAAGAATACAAAGAAGCTGTACACTCTCAAGTGTCATTCTCGCTATCCGATCTTGGCTTAGAACAGGGATGGCCAACCCAAATGACCTTGCAGGCCACTTTGGAAAAACATTATAATCCTGCGGGCTGCATATAAAAAAATTATATATCTTTATATTATATTTAGACCCATTAAAAACATTTATTGGAGAGAAAATTTAAAACGGAATGAATTATTATTGATTTAATTATTTTTCATCTGTACAAGCATAGATAATTTAATAATAATAAAGCAATGATCAAATACGCCAAAATCTAACACTAGGCAGCGCGATGAAATTTCAGGAATCAAGCATGATACTGCAAATGGTCGCTGCGATGCAATAATGCTCATTTCTAAGAATGTATTAAAACAGAAGCAACGTTATTAAATTGATATAGTTTTGGAATATATATATTTGTTACAAAACACTACATTAAAAACAAAAATATTGCACAAAATAATCGCATTTTTAAGAAATCTCGTGGACCGCAAAACTATCCAAGGCTGTCTACGGGCTGGCCACCCTTGGCTTAGAATTACGAATGAGTGAGTGAATATTAACGTCGCTCCAGTAGCGCACACAGGAATTTTTCAAGGGGAGGGGGGGGGTCCGGGGTCGAAAGTTCACAATTCTTGTATCATGCTCCTTTTGATTTTGTCAATTTTCGGGAACAAAACACAGTAAAAACTAATTTTTGAATAAATAATTAGCATTAATTAATAAAATTAATCATTAATAACAATTAAATTTTACGTACTATATCCTTAGAATTATAATCAATCGGAAAAAATCAAGGAATTGGGGGGGGGTCCGGACCCCTTTTGTGTGCGCCACTGCGTCGCACTGTTCAGCTACACGAGGGCTTTTGGCGACGGACCACGTAATTTTGAACCATGGACAAGTGACGTAGACAACAACTGAGCTGGCACCCCTCTCCTAAATACCACACCAACGGGAGGACGTTTGTGCTCTCCACAGATTTAACGTGCATCGCTACCATACATGGCGGGTCTTTAGAGGTACTGGGCTCGAACTCATGACATGCCTGCCATGATCCAAAACCTTCACCACTGGGCTACCACAGCACCTTAGAATTACGAAGTCTGTCGCAAATAATGTAATATATTGCTCTAGAGCAGGGGTTGGTAACCTTTTGAGTCGGAAGAGCCAAAAATTACAATTTACAAAATTTCAATGTTTTAAAGAGCCACAAAATTTTTTCTTGCCAATAATAAATAGTACTTGCATAAATAAAGTTTTTTGTTTAAAAAAACTAATCTATTTATTCATATATAAGTAGTGTTTTTCACAACAAATTAGATGATATATATATATATATATATATGACATTATTAGATAATTACTTATTATTTAAGTTAAAAATTGAAACAATTAAACACATTTACTTGCAACACTAACTTGTACTGTAATAACATACACATTTGAGCAAACAAATTCAATGGAAGCGTTGACATTGCATGGTCTTAGAAAGTTTGGATAAATTTGACTCATATATGTAACTTGTTTTAAGTTTCAAACACGGCTGTCTAAATTTTCATTTGTTAGTTGGCTTCTTACTTTACTTTTAATTATATTCTCGCAAGAGAACACTTGCTCGCGAACGAATATGTGAATCCGAAGAACTTCACATCACTGTAGCAATATAGAAGACTATTTCATGTGTCGAATATAAGTGCCTCAACTAATAATGTCAGCATTTAACAACTAATAATTGTCAACTTAATTAATTGATTGATTGAATATTAACGTCGCACTGTTCAGCTACACGAGGGCTTTTGGCGACGGACCACGTAATTTTGAACCATGGTCAAGTGACGTGGACGACACCTGAGCTGGCACCCCCTCTCCTAACTACCACACCACACCAACGGGAGGACGTTTCAGCTCTCGACAGATTTAACGTGCATCGCTGCCCTACACGGCGGGTCTTTAGTGGTACTGGGCTCGAACTCGTGACAAAGTAAGCCACGGTCCGATACCTATACCACTCGGCTACCGCGGCCACATTGTCAACTTAAAACTGTCAACTTTTGTTGCGTTACGTACATACACATTTCTGGACCTCCGACTCTTCCAACTTATGTTTCAGTTCTCTAAATTTACCACACCACACACAAAGCTGTACTTTTGAAATCGATCCATTGCATTTCTAGAGATCCAGTATCAATTTCAAATGGCTCAATGTGGATTTCGTTACTATTTGTATTGAGAGAATTTACTACGAATGCTAGAATGGTTTTGAATTGCTCAAATCTGTCAGCAACTTCATCTTTAATTTTTTTTTTTTATAACTGTTCTGAAATTATTCGTGTTAACAGTTGCACTAGTTTTATCGCGATATTGCTTTAAAAATTGAAGATGAAGTAATTTACCGCTCTGAGAGAGAATATCTTCTGCAAAAATAATTAATTTTTCTTCG
Organism: Trichonephila clavipes; assembly: GCA_019973935.1. Taxonomy (NCBI): domain Eukaryota; kingdom Metazoa; phylum Arthropoda; class Arachnida; order Araneae; family Nephilidae; genus Trichonephila; species Trichonephila clavipes. The sequence goes on from BMAU01000163.1 coordinate 9,987, forward strand.
AAACAAACCAATTGTTCTATTAAAACATAGGCTGGGTTTCCCTTTCCTTGCAGTTTTAGATTCAGATCATTTAATTTCACTGTGATATCCACTATAAAGTAAAATTTTTGCAATCATATGTCGTTCTCTAATTCAGGGTGATTAGTGCCTTTTTATTGAGGAATGAATTTATTTCATTCAAGCACAAAGAAAAACGTTTCAACACCTTACCTTTGGAAAGCCATCGCACTCTATTGCGAAGAAGGAGGTCGGAATACTGAGTCTCCATTTCGTTTAAAAATTCTTTAAACTGACGATGGTAGAGTGCTTTTAACAAGATGCTGTTAACAATCTTGATTACCAAATTCATGACCTCATTCGGTCGGAAATATTTGGGCACAAAGCGCTTCTTGGTGTATTATGCAGTGAAACAAGAATTTCGTGGTTTATTTTGTTCTGACGAATCGTTGTTGCCCCTTTATTTTTTCCTGCCATACTTCTGGTTCCATCAGTTGCTATTGAAATGATTTTATTTAAACCGATCTTTTTGTCTTCAAGACATTTTTGCACGGCATTCGGTATATCTTCCCCTTTAGTTTATCCCGAGAGCGATAGCAATCTAGAAGTCACTGCTCGGGCTGACACCTGGCGGAATATCCTCGCGTTTTCTATTTTCCCACGTTTTCAAACGGTAATAACTCCCAAATTATTAGATCTATCGACTAAAACGATACCTTTTTGGAAAGGTGTCTCGTCGAGCACATAAAAAAAAAAAAATAAAATTCCAAGTTCTAGCCCTAGAGGGAAATTCCGCGGGTAGGGGCCCGTAACTCCGAAACTGACGTGAATTTTCGATCGAAAATTTAACCGATAATAGAACCCGCGTAGAGGAACTTTCAACTAAATTGTCTAAGCCAGAGGTTCCCAAACTTTTTTGCCTCATAGACCTCTTGACAGGTATTTCGGCATAGGGTAGACCCCTAATAACATAATATTAAATTTTTTGTAAATTCATCAACTTAAATGTGTTTTTGACAGCTGGTATAGATCTACTTCCTTTGAAAGATTTAAATTTTTAACTGAAGTGAGGTACAGTGCTTAAAACTTTAGAAAGAACATTTTAATTAATTAAATTAAAATTTAATACATAAAATAACCACGAATCAAACAAATTGTTTTAGTAGGAGGGATGAATCTGGGGATGCAATAACAAATTTTAAAAAAATTTGACATCAATCTTCTCAGGTTCAACCCTAAATATCTCCTCGGTTAATAGTGTCCAGTCTTTTCTTCTTTCTTCGTTTCGGAGATCGGCAAGCGCACTGTAAAAAACTCCTTCTCAAACGGAAAAACAATTGCAAACTTTCTCAAGATATTCCATAATATGAAATATATATATATATATATATATATATATATATATATATATATATATATGACAGGCCCCAGGCCTGCTGGTAAAAATGAAGAGGGCATCATCTTCACAATATTCCTTTATTACGCTTTCATCACATATAATCTAACATGGCGGACCTTTTGCCGCGCAACCGGGGTGTTACCAAATACAGCATCGCTGCGAGGAGACACCAGCCAAGTCCTTTCTTAGTATGCGTTCGCCTTCGTCAGCGCTCGTTGCTCCTTTTAACAGGCTTGTTTACTCACAAATCCTTACGCGATGGTAAAGAGTTCGCTCTATTTTCATTTATTACTTCCTTAATTTTGAACCTAAACTTTTCAAACCTGACATATATATATATATATATATATATATATATATATATATATATATATATATATATATATAACAGGTATATCTTTTTAAATCCAAAATTATTGACAACCATTTCTAAAATTTACTTTAAGATATTCGTTAGTGCCTAATTTTTTGTAATCTGATTTTTTTTTTACAAAGTGACCATATGAATTCATTGCATACTGTGGTATTACAATAGTCAAAACATTCTCAAACCTAACTTCAAAATCTAAAATAAGGGCATTTAAATGTTCGACGTGGTTTAAAACGTCTTTTTCTTGGTAGATTGTCTGTGACAATTCAGAAACTGGAAAAAATTTACTACGTCCGTTATTATACTCGTTTTGCTTAGTTCTGGTAAGAAAGGCTGGAATGTGGACCTTGTTTTAATAAAATTTATGCTGTCGCCTTGTAACTGCAAATTAACCTAATTTGATTTAGAAAATAGATCTGTTAAATTAATAAGTCTGGTTTCCACTTGATTCAATTTCTTTTTTTAAATTAAAGTCAGGATCTGGTTTAATGAGAGCTACTATCGTATTTACACCTCATGGCCCTCAAATTATTTTTCGATAACGCGGACCCCTTGCAGGTCATCATAGACCACTTTGGGAATCATTGGTCTAAGCCAGCGATATTCAACCTGCCTGCCGCATGTGGCCCACTAAGCCTTTTATGTGACCCGGTCATGGCCCATTGCTCTGAGAAATTCACTTATTTAAGAACATTGTTTTAAAAAAAATTGGTGGGAGATTCTTTGTCAAGAAATCAAATATATCAATTTTGCTTTTTGTTGTCAGTGCCGTACGGGTACAAATTGATATTCTTTTTCTATTTGGAACAGTTACGGTTAGGGATAACAGACAACAGTGGAATGAACAGTGGGTGGAATTAATGGTTTATATATTGTTTTAAGACGATTGAGAAGTTGGCTGTTTTGTAGTGAAAAACAAACATGAATCAGTAAATGTTTGATTTGTCACAAAAGTGCTGTATTCAAAAAACTGCCAATAAACAGGAATCATTCAATGACACTTTTCCTAGAAGATCTCTTTCAAGAGGAGATATATAGGCCTTTTCTTGAATAATCCCTGCAACAGCAATAGTGTTTTGTCAGTGGTAATATCACAGCGGTGACAAAGACATCCCATGAAGTTTGTTATATTATTGGTAATAATATGAAACCGTTTACTGGTGCATAAATTGTGAAGGAGTGTTTCTTAAATGCTTCTAATTTAGTGTTAGTAACAAAAATAAATATAAAAAATAATAATTAAAAAAAGCAAAACAGGAGTTATAATATTTTAATCAATTTTCCACATTTTAAATTAAGCATCTTAAAGCATTTCTCCCCTCTTCCTTATTTATCCTCATGTTGCAGCCCGAGTGAAATTCGTAACATATGTATGCGGGTTGCGTGAAGTGGCTGACATATGTATATGGCCCAGCCGAAAAAAAGGTTGCTTACCTCTGGTCTTAATCGTTCATTTGTTGTGTAAAATAACGTTACGCATCACTTGTTTAATTAAAAGAGCGTTTTTCTCGAATAACTTTTTACCAGAACACGCCTTTTACACAAAATCAGGTTCTAGGTGGAATCGAAGGCGCCCAACCCGAATTTGAAAACGGTTTTGGAAAATTCCCATAACTTTTTAAGGGCCCGATTTCTATTTTTCGTACCCCGGTGGCCCCAAATTGTGTCAGAGCTTAGAAAATTTATTCCAAAGTTTCGCTACACGGGTTCAATTCGCGGTTCAAATTTCAAGCGAAAACTCCCGTAACTTTTTCTAAGGACTTGTTTTTCTTTTTTTCGTATCCCGTCGGCCCCTTATACCCCAAATTGCACCATTGCTTAGACCAGGGTACTCAACCTTTTTTATCTACTGGGCCGCATTCATTTGTCAGCTATTTCCGCGAACCGCATACAGGTATTAATTATTTGACGCGGGCCGCAACACCAGGATAAACGGAGGAGGGGGGAGAAATGCTTTAAGACCAAGGTAACATTAGAAATTTAAAATGCGGAAAATTGATCTAATTGTTATCTCTCGTTCTGTTCTTTTTTTAATTATTATTTATATTTTTTACTTTTTGTCACTTACACTAAATTAGAAGCATGTAAGAAACGCTCCTTCTCAGTTCCTGCATCAGTAAACGGTTTCATACGATTACCAATAATATAATAGACTTCATAGGATGTCTTTGTTACTGCTGTGATATTAACACTTGCAAAACACTTTGTTGCTGTTGCATGGATTATTTAAGAAAAAGTTTATTCATTACCTCTTGAGAGATCTTATAGGAAAAGTGTAATTGAATGATTCCTGTTCATTGGTATTTTTTAAATACAGCACTTGTGACAAATCAAGCAATTACTGATCCATGTTTGTTTTTCACTACAAAAATAGTTAACCTTCCACTCGTCTTGAAACAATACTGTTACGAATTTAGTCTTATTCTAATTGTTTCTACTCATTTGTGTTCATTTCTACAGTCTAATTTGTCGTATCTAATGTGATTTCAACCCTGTTTACCTGTAATATCATTTCCACTGCATTGCACGGCCCCCATGCTTTAACATTGGTTTAAATGGTAAACTCGCCAAATATTGCAGCTAGCGCCAAGTTGGCGACGGATTTGGCGACTTAATTTTTGGCGCCAAATTTGGCGATATGTCGCCAAATGTGGGCGATAAGCTTGGCGGCCATGGCAACCCTGCTCCTAATAACCCTGTCTGGCAACCCTATCGCGGTATTGTAACACTATGTATTGAGCTTTTCTCATACCTTCCGGATTTTTCTAGACCTTTCTATTTCTCGATTATTCTGGCAAGAGCAAGCAGTTTCTGACCGAAAGGTATAAAAGGGCCCGAGCCGGCTAGTTAGTCAGTCAGATCTCAGCTTTCATGCAAGTGATACCTCTCTGCTTGAGAGAGACGATTGCATAGTGCGTGTGTTATTGCTTTTATTGAGTTATTATTTTTGTGCTGAGTGTTTACTATTGTTTTTGTTAGTGTATTGCATCTGTGTTATCAGTATTTTCATCGATTGTACGTGAATTTCTCGAACTGTTCTACAATTTGTGGAGGACTGTTTTGGCCAAGAATAAAATTGTTTTGGATTCCGCTCTTCGGCTTCAATCATTTCGAATCCCCGAAAACGCAACAATTGGTGTCAGAAGTGGGATTGAATGCCAACAACAAGAGCGATGGAGGCCCAGTTCCAGACTCTTCTAGAAAAATTGACCGCCAGCATGAATGCCAATATGGGCGAAATGAAATCGGAGTTGACCGGCATGAATGCCAATATGGGCGAAATGAAATCGGACTTGACTAAAATGAAATCGGAGTTGACCGCCAGCATGAATGCCAATATGGACGAATTGAATACCAAGCTTACTAACGTAAACGAGCAGATCAGCGCCAACAAGGAAGAGTTGAAAAGTGATCTGAAGGGCATTGGCGACAAATTGACGACTATGGACAAGAAATTTGAAGAAATGGAAGGAAGAATCGAGTCGGTGGAAAATAAATTCGAAAACAAATTTGTGGATATAGAGAACAAATTTGAAAATAAATTCGAAGATATGGAGAGCAAACTAGAGGCGAAAATTTTCGAAAAGTTAGAAGATGTTTCCATCTCGTTCAGGAGTGACCTAGAGAAATTGAAGCAGAAAGTCATGACTGGTCAAGGGGATGAATTTAAGTTTCAAGCTCCTTATTCCAAGCCTTCCATCAAGCTTTCTACATATGACGGAAAGTCCTCTTGGCAGGTGTATAAGACCCAATTCTCCATAGTGGCGGATGTAAACCAGTGGGACTCCCAGACCAAGGCCTGCCAGTTAGCTGCTTCTCTTCGAGCCGACGCTGCTGACATTTTGCAAACTTTGCCGGAAACACAGCGGCTGGATATCGACGCTCTCGTTAATGCTCTGGAGTTACGCTTCGGAGAGAAATGTGTGAAGGATTACAGCAGACTCCAGCTGAAGTCACGGCAGCAGAAAGTGTCCGAAACTCTCCAAGAACTGGCGACGGACGTCGAGAGGCTTTCTCACTTGGCGTTTTCTGACTGTCCGACTGAAGTAAGAGAAGTCCTGGCGCTGCAACACTTCGTCGACGGGGTGCGTGATCCGGAAATCCAGAAAGCTCTCCGAATGGCGGATCTCAAGGACTTAAAGGGGGCCCTAGTGTTTGCTATGAAATTCGAGGCAGCCCAGCAAGCAACACGAAAGGACAGACACCCCATACGAGCCGTCAACGAATCGGACACGTCGAACTCAAGTGTGGAGCGGTTAGAGCGACAGATGAGAAGCTTCATGAATAGAGTTGAGTCTTTGATGTCCCAGAAAGCAGACGGGAAGAAGACCCTTAAATGCTGGACCTGCGGTCGAGAAGGGCATCTACAGAGAAGCTGCCGGGCACGCCAAGGCGCTGAAACTAATAAGCGCCTTCCAGAAGGAGGTGTCGGAAAACTAATTAATGACCATCTCGTGGGGCGGAGGTTGCCAGATTTTGGAAAGCCCCACATTCCAGTGTGTCAAATTTCGACAAAGAGTACCGGTGAGAATGGAATTTTTATAATGGGACATGTTAACGAGCTTCCTGCAACATGATCATCGATACAGGAGCCAATGTGTCTATCATTCGGAACGATCTGGCTCAAAAATTAAAAGAGAAACTTATCTGGACCCCACCCCGCGTGGTGCTACAGACCGTGACGGGGAAAAGATTGATATTCACGGAAAATTAAAAGTCAAGATCAAGTTTGGAGACGCTACCTACCAACATGCTGTGTATGTCGCAGATATTGCAGACCCTTTCATTCTTGGACTGGACTTTCTAAAGGAGCATGGTTTCACTCTAGACTTCAACAAGAACGAATTACGTTCCATACACGAAGAAGTCACTATATTCAAAATTGAACACAGGTCAGAATCTATTCGACAGGTAACCGCTAACGAGAACATTACCATTCCCCAAGGACTGAAATCATAGTACCTGGATACATCGGTAACGATGTGAGTTTCAACTCTGGCCTAATTGGATCTGCGGAAAATAAAGCGAATGGATTGCTAATAGCTTCGACGCTAGTGGACCTTTCCAGAAAAACTATCCCGGTAAGAATTTGCAACGTAACCGAAAATCTAGAGTGTTCCAGAAAGGTGAAGTGTTGGCAACCTGCAGTCCAGTAACGTGTGTCTGCAAAAGTTCGAGCTTGCTCCTATCCAACTCGCCTCAACAGTTGACTCCCGACCTTCTAGAAAATGTTGAATTGTCCCCCGAACAGAAAAGCTCCGCAGAAAGACTGTTCCAAGAATTTGAAGACGTGTTTTCTAGAAACAGTAGCGATATTGGCCATACTACAGTGACACAACACAGAATTGATACAGCAGACCATCCGCCGATTAAACAGCACCCAAGACGCTTGCCGTTTGCTAAACAGGAAGAGGTCGGAACACTACTACGAGAGATGCAGGAAAATGACATCATAGAACCATCTTCGAGTCCGTGGGCATCTCCAATCGTCTTGGTTCGTAAGAAAGATGGCTCCACAAGATTTTGCGTGGACTATCGAAAACTTAACGACGTCACCAAGAAGGACAGCTACCCTCTTCCAAGGATAGATGACACCCTGGATACCCTTTCCGGTCATAAATGGTTCTCGACTTTAGATTTAAAGAGCGGATACTGGCAAGTGGAGATCCATCCCGAAGATAGAGAAAAACAGCATTCACTTCCGGCCAAGGACTATGGCAGTTCAAAGTCATGCCGTTCGGGCTCTGCAATGCGCCAGCTACTTTCGAGCGCCTGATGGAGACCGTGCTAAAGGGTCTGACTTTTGAAGCTTGCCTTATTTACCTGGATGACGTCATAATAGGAGGGCGTACGTTTGAAGAACATCTTCAAAATATCCGGAAGGTGTTATCAAAATTAAGCGACGCTAACTTGAAGCTAAACCCTTCAAAATGCAAGTTCTTCCAGAAAGAAGTCAATTATCTGGGACACATCATCTCTGCAGAAGGTGTTCGTACGGACCCCGAAAAAGTGTCCGCCGTAAAGAATTGGAAACGCCCTGAAAACCTCCGTGAGCTGCGAAGCTTCCTGGGACTATGTACTTATTACCGAAAGTTTGTGAAAGGGTTCTCTAACATCGCAAGACCCTTGCACAAGCTAACAGAAAGTAAACAAAAGTTTCAGTGGACAAAAGAATGTGAAGATTCCTTTCTCCAGCTTAAAGAAGCTTTGACGTCTTCACCGATCTTAATATATCCACAACCAGACAAGCCATTTATCTTGGACACTGATGCCAGTAATGAGAGTGTCGGAGCAGTATTATCTCAGGAAATAGATGGCCAGGAACGAGTCGTAGCTTATTGGAGTAAGTGTTTATCGAAACCGGAAAGAAATTATTGTGTCACTCGAAAAGAGCTACTGGCTATTGTGAAAGCCATCGAGCATTTCCATCACTATCTCTATGGCCAAAAATTTCTTCTACGTACCGATCATGCCTCTTTAACCTGGCTAATGAATTTTAGAAATACTGAAGGCCAGGTAGCCAGATGGATACAACGCCTCAACGAGTATTACTTTGACATCAGACATCGTAAAGGCTCCTCGCATGGAAATGCTGATGCCCTTTCAAGAAGACCATGCCCAGAAAATTGTCGTCATTGTTCCAGAGTAGAGACCAAATATGACTATGCTATACGCCAGATAACAACTTCAACAGCGACGCCACCCGATCCCTGGAGTGACGAGAAAGTTCGAGAAGACCAGATGGCGGATCCTGATATTAAACCCCTTATAGAGTTTATGGAGTCTTCCAGCAATAAACCAAGTTGGCAGGACATCTCGGCTTATAGTCCTACAACTAAGCAGTATTGGGCCCTCTGGAATTCTCTACATCTCAAGAATGGTGTTCTATACCGAAAATTCGAATCAGAGGATGGAAAGACATTCAGGTGGCAATTAGTACTTCCTCGATCTCGTATCCCAGAGGTACTCAAAGAATTGCATGGCAGCCCAACAGGAGGTCATTTCGGCGTCATGAAAACTTTGCACCGAGTTCGAGAGCGATTCTGCTGGGGTAAAGTGAGAGCTGACGTGGAACAGTGGTGCAAGTCCTGTGATGCCTGTTCAGCTCGGAAGGGGCCAAAGATACGTAGCCGAGGGAAGCTGCATCGCTACAATGTTGGAGCACCCTTCGAACGTATCGCTTTCGATATCCTGGGACCTCTGCCAAGGACTGCGTCTGGTAATAAGTACCAACTTGTTGTCATTGACTACTTTACGAAATGGCCCGAAGTGTACCCCATTCCGGATCAGGAAGCCCCCACCGTAGCGGAGGCTGTAGTGCAGCACTGGATATCGAGATATGGGGTACCTCTTCAACTTCATTCCGATCAGGGAAGAAATTTCGTCTCTGCGGTATTGAAGGGGGTCTGTGAACTACTCGGAATTGACAAGACCAAGACCACACCTTTGCACCCACAGTCAGATGGCATGGTGGAGAGGTTTAATCGTACCATCCTGAATAACCTCTCACTGATGGTCTCCAAGAACCAACAAGACTGGGACCAGAAAGTTCCTCTCTTTCTGCTAGCGTACCGCAGCGCCGTTCACGAGACTACCGGATATTCACCATCCCAGATGCTTTTTGGTCGAGATCTTCGTCTCCCTTGTGACCTGCTGTTTGGTCGCCCTCCGGATACACCTTCATCGCCTGAGGAGTACGTGCAGAATCTCCAGGCACGTTTTGAAGATGTACACCATTTGGCTCGAGAACGGATCAACCTGAGGACGGAGAAGATGAAGACTCGGTATGACACAAAAGCCACAGGACATCAATTCAAGGAAGGTGACAAGGTGTGGTTCTACAACCCGACTCGACGCAAAGGACTTTCTCCTAAGCTACAATCGCATTGGGACGGTCCTTATACAATTTTAAAGATAATAAACGACGTCGTAATCCGGATCCGTAAGTCAACGAATTCGAAGCCTAGAGTCGTTCATTACGACAGGCTTGCTCCATATTATGGCCATAATTCTTAGTGTGTCAATTATTGTGTAATTTATTTTGACCATGGTCTTGTATAAATAAGTTAGTGTGTAAATAATCTTGTAAATAATTTTGTTTGTTGTTTTGTAAGTGTTTATTTTCTACTATGCATTACGTGTTTATTTTGTACTATGCATTAGGTGTTTATTTTGTACTATGTATTACATGTTTATTATTGCATATTCATTTAATTGTTTTTAATCAATTGCTTTATTATTATGTTAACGTCTGATGAAGGGTTGTACTGCCCGGGACGTGCAGTTCTTGAGAGGGGGGCAATGTTACGAATTTAGTCTTATTCTAATTGTTTCTACTCATTTGTGTTCATTTCTACAGTCTAATTTGTCGTATCTAATGTGATTTCAACCCTGTTTACCTGTAATATCATTTCCACTGCATTGCACGGCCCCCATGCTTTAACATTGGTTTAAATGGTAAACTCGCCAAATATTGCAGCTAGCGCCAAGTTGGCGACGGATTTGGCGACTTAATTTTTGGCGCCAAATGTGGGCGATAAGCTTGGCGGCCATGGCAACCCTGCTCCTAATAACCCTGTCTGGCAACCCTATCGCGGTATTGTAACACTATGTATTGAGCTTTTCTCATACCTTCCGGATTTTTCTAGACCTTTCTATTTCTCGATTATTCTGGCAAGAGCAAGAAGTTTCTGACCGAAAGGTATAAAAGGGCCCGAGCCGGCTAGTTAGTCAGTCAGATCTCAGCTTTCATGCAAGTGATACCTCTCTGCTTGAGAGAGACGATTGCATAGTGCGTGTGTTATTGCTTTTATTGAGTTATTATTTTTGTGCTGAGTGTTTACTATTGTTTTTGTTAGTGTATTGCATCTGTGTTATCAGTATTTTCATCGATTGTACGTGAATTTCTCGAACTGTTCTACAATTTGTGGAGGACTGTTTTGGCCAAGAATAAAAATGTTTTGGATTCCGCTCTTCGGCTTCAATCATTTCGAATCCCCGAAAACGCAACAATACATTTCCTTCGAATATTTTTCGTTTGTAAGATATGAAAGATAGTTACAAATTATTTCCACCCATAAAATTGTCGTTACTGCATCTGTTACTGTTGTCTATCATCACTAACCGTAACCGTTGCAAACAGAAAAAAGAATATCAATTCGTACCCATATGACAGCAAAATGGATAGATTTGATTTCTTGACAAAAGCATTCCCACCAAATGTTTAATACAATGTTGTTAACTAAGTGAATTTCTCAGAGCAATGGGCCACTTAGACGCAGGTTGAGTATCGCTGATTAACGCTCTACAATTCCGGAAAGGTCTCGTCGAGTAGATCAAGGAAATTTTAAACTCCAAGTTCTAGCCCCTGAAGGAGGGAAGTTATTAAAGACGCTCTTTTGAAGCACAACATTTTAAGAATAAATTCCATTCAAATACACCTGCCAAGTCATAAGAACAATGAATTCCATTCCAATACACCCGTCAGATCATAAAAGAATGAATTATCAATGATTCTATGAATCCATTCAAATACACCTGTCAAGTCATAAGAAGATTATACCTTTGATTGATTATCAAGTCATAAGACCTTTGATTGATTAGACCTTGGATGCTATGGATGACTTTTGGAAATGTTCTAATGGAAATTCTAAATTTTTGTATGCCCTATATATAATATGTGTTGATATTGCAAACATTGAAGTTTTCACTCAATTCACACACATAGAATATATAATTTTAATTCTAATCGGACAGAGACTGGTTGATTGATTGAATATTAACGTCGCACTGTTCAGCTACACGAGGGCTTTTGGCGATGGACCACGTAATTTTGAACCATGGTCAAACCATGGACGTGGACGACACCTGAGCTGGCACCTCTCCTAACTACCACACCACACCAACGAGAGGACTGGACAGAGACTAGAAAGGAAATGATAGAAATTCTTCTAAGAACCTGTATTTTGTCATAAGAATGCATCGCTTTTTGAAATTTTAAAATTTTCATTTTGGTTGTTTCAAATGAAGAAAAAGGTGAAAGGGTCAATGGAGGGCTGCCACGTCTTGAATAAAAAATGTCCATGAACTGAAAAAATCTTGCATAAATTCTTTATTTCTACAGCACCATAATAATAATAATACACAATACAATGACACAAACACTAGACAAATAACATTTTTCAGTTCTTTTCAAACGGTGGTGTTTTTCGGATTGGGAGTTTATTGTGATCGCATTAGCCAAGTTGTCAAGCTATCGGATCGTGTCTTAGATGACAGCTCTTGTGTCGTCCTCGTCACTCAAACGGTGTCGCTTTCTTGGTAGGGAGTTTATTGTGACCGTGGTAGCCAAGCGGTCAAGGTATCGGATAGTGTCTTAGGTGGCAGCTCTTGTGTCGTCCTCGTCACTTCATTTTGGTTGAAAACTACGTTGCCAATGACTCAATACCCCTCAGGGGGCTCACCTTCTTTAGGTGAGTACGGGTGTCACAATCCCGAGGTACCCTAGCGATCTTTTCCTATTTTCCCATGGGGTTTACTATCTTTGGTAAACACGGGTACCGTAGTGATCCTTCTCTATTTTTGACCCTCTTTCTCGTCATTCAATGTGGCCGCGGTAGCTGAGTGGTATAGGTATCGAACTGTGGCTTGCTTTGTCACAGGTTCGAGCCCAGTACCACTAAAGACCCGCCGTGTAGGGCAGCGATGCACGTTAAATCTGTCGAGAGCTGAAACGTCCTCCCGTTGGTGTGGTGGGGTAGTTAGGAGAGGGGTGCCAGCTCAGGTGTCGTCCACGTCACTTGACCATGGTTCAAAATTACGTGGTCCGTCGCCAAAAGCCCTCGTGTAGCTGAACAGTGTGACGTTAATATTCAATCAATCAATCTCGTCATTCAATTTTACTTTTTGCACGTCGAAATCCCAGATTTTCATGTCGAGACCACAGATTTTCACGTTCAGACCACAGATAAGCATTATCAAATCATTTTTCTTATGAGAAATGTTACAATTTATTATTAACATATTTTGGTTTACTTTTTGTATTGCGTTAATTTAGTTTCTTTTTCGTATATTTCATTAAATACTTTGATTATGTTGCTTTATTTATTTTTCGACTAACACCGTTGGTTTTTTCAACCTGCCCGTGTTCGGCGCCCCGTAAGGAGGAAAATGGTGTTCTGAGGATCCTTTGCGTTCCCTTTGCCCACACTTCCCATACGGAGGAGATTGGTGGCCTAGGGATACCTCTGCGTTCCCTTTGGCCCACGCTTCACTGTAGACGGGTGGCAGGAGTGAGCCCGCTCCTGTCAATCGGCTGGTGGTACCTCTCTTTTGTGTCCCCGAAGAGACACTGCTATAGGGTTAGTGCTGCAGATAAGGGGTGTCGGGTTGACCCGTTGGATCCTCGCCCTGATGCTGTAGCATTATATTCTGGGTGTACTCCAGGTAAGCGCCGTGCCTGGTTTTTGCCAGATGACCGGCACACTGCCTCTTGTTGGACTCCGTGGTGGGAGGAGGACGAATTTGTATTGCGCACTTATGGATCCAATGCTGCGGTGCCCGGGTAAAGGCCTCATATTACCCAATCATAACATTGATCAGATTGCTACGTATTGCCGATTTTTGATTTTATCGATACCTAATAATGAAATGACAAGAAAATCTCCTTTTGCAATTCAAAAAGCTATTCAAGGAATAGGTGGAGAACCTAAATCCGTTAAAAAACTACGTTCGGGTGATTTGTTAATTGAAACTGTATCTGCTTTGCAAACAAAATCTTTTTGTTGGCAAAAACATTTTTAGATTGCCCTTTGACAGCAAGTCCTCACAAATATCTTAACTCAAGCCGAGGTGTTATCTCTGAACCTGACCTGTTGTGCACTTCTGAGGCTGAAATCCTTGAGGGATTTTCAGATCAGGGTGTAACTCAAGTCAGAAGAATCACAATTAAAAGACTCAAAACATTCCAACTAAACACTTAATCTTAACTTTCAACAGTCCAAATTTACCGACAACAATAAAAGCTGGCTACCTCAACTGTAAAATATGCACATACATACCAAACCCTATGCGCTGTTTTAAGCGCCAGAGGTTCGGTCACTCCCCCCAAACCTCCTGCCGCGGTCAATTAACATGCTCTAGATGTGCATCCGTTGGGCATTCTTCCACGGATTGTACTCTTGTGCCAAAATGTTTTAATTGTTCCCAGTCCCATTCATCAGATTCAAAATTATGCCCGAAGTGAAAATAGAAAAACAGATACAGGAAATAAAAACAAATAAAAATATTTCTTATTCAGAAGCACGTAAATTAATAGCCCCACAGTTATCTCAACTTACGCTCAAGCTGCCAAATCCTCTACTTCAAATAATTCTACACAAACAGATGAAAATATAACAAAAGTAAAATGTCCACACCCCTTTAAAATTACTTCAACCACTTTCATCCCTGCCTAAGCCAAATACATCAATATCCACTCCGGCTGTTTCCACATCATTTTCGTTACTCAAGCACAACTACTTCCTTCCATATCTGCAATTCCACCTGTGAATCCTATACCCAACAACGACCCTTCCACATCCTATATGTACGCTTTTTCCATCCAACTCCGGTATTAGACCCTCTTCTGCATCTCCTTCAATACAGGATACTAAACAAAAAGCAATAACTCGATTAAAAAAAAAGAAAAAGAGCTAATTAAAAAATGAATACCATATTTGACATAAAGAAGAAACAGCACAAACCGCAAGAAATCCCATATGAACAGGACTCCCCAGACGAGGACATGATTGAATACGATCCCGACGAATATGACACGGATAAATGTATGAAAAAACATAATATTGGGGAATATTCCCATATAATAACCCCGACATGTTACAAAAACATGAAGAGGAAATTCGATAACGTCACACCGTTACTTTTATTTCAAAATATACACTGGTGTGCAAAAATTAAGGACGAGACGGTTTTTTCAATATACCTTTGTACAAAAGCTTTCCAAATCAACACATTTAATACCTTAAGTTCCCCAATACGTAAGGACATGTGTAATATGTAAGCAACACTTACTAAAAAGAGAAATCAGAGGGATAAAAAGAAGCTTGATTGAAAAAGTAGCATGGAGCGCAGTGCGACTGAAGGCCGAAACATCCCTGTGATGGGTGTCCAGCAAGAAACATCCGGTCTTTAGTAGGGGATATGATCTCCCCTGACTGCTAGGCAGGTTTCACAGCGTCTGCCCATGCTGAGAATGAGGGTGTCAATGAGTTGTTGAGGCATTGCTGCCCATTCGTCTTGCAGCGCCAATCGAAGCTCCCGAATCGTTACTGGTGGTAAGGTACGAGCTGCCAAGCGTCTGCCTAGAAAATCCCATACATGCTCGATGGGATTGAGATCCGGAGATCGTGCCGGCCAATCCATACGTTCAATATCCTCACTCTCTAAGAGCTGTTCGTCAGCTACTGTGCGATGACATGGTGCATTGTCGTCCATGAAAAGGAACTGCAGACCCATAGCGCCTCTAAAAAGACGCACATATGGATGAAGAATCTCGTTACAATAACGGGTCCCGTTGACTGAACCTGCGTCGAAGATGTGAAGGTCTGTACGACTACCAAGCATGATGCCTCCCCAAACGAGAACACCGTGACCTCCATACCTGTCCCTTTCAATGATGTTCGAGGGATGATTGCGGCTTCCCCGCTCTCTCCAGATGAGTATGCGATGAGAATCGCTACTTAAACTGAATCTGCTCTCATCTGTAAAAGAGTACTTTCGTCCCCATTCATTGTCTCTCCAATTCCGGTGTTCCCGGCACCACAGAGAACGCCTTCTCCGATGGGCAGGCGTTAAAGGTACACACCGTACAGGGCATCGTGCAAACAGATCACCACCGTGCAGTCTTCTGGCCACGGTAAAACGCGATATCGGTCGTCCAGTCGCCTGTGTCGTGTGTCTAGCGATTTCTCCCGCTGTCTGCTGCCTGTTTCTTCTGGCCTGTAAGACAATGTACCGGTCATCTGCGGGTGTGGTTCCTCGTGGACGACCACTACTGAACCCCGGATAGCTGTTCCTGTAGTTTGAAATTGTCTTCAAAGTCGTGAAACGATGCTGTGAGCAATTCCGAACTCTGCAGCCACACTTGTCACACTGCGGCCTTCCTCCAACTTCCCAATGATTCGACCTCAGGTAAAAGCATCCAGATGTCGTCTAACAGATTGATTATTCGCCATTTCTCGCTGAGGCAGCAACTCGGTGTGATTTTAACTGCTATACTGCGTGCAATCTCTTTGCCAGAAATACTGATCTTACACCGACAACATGCTTTATACTACTCAGACACTCCCCCATTACGTCTACATGCATATCTGCGCATGTGCTACCGTACATCACCTTACTTAATCTCCTGATTGGTCTTTCTGTCTGCTCTGCCTCTTCGTTCAGCTGATATGCTAATTTTTCGACTTCGTCCTTAATTTTTGCACACCAGTGTATATCGCTTTTAAACCGTTATCTACTTCTTGCCATTTTTTAATGTAACTTTTAAAACGTTTTATACTGTGTGATTTTACTGTTTTACTCATAAAATGTCTTTTTATAACACTCTTAATGAATTTTATACTTTGAATATTTAAAACGTTGTTTGGCGCAGCTTAGGCATAATTGGCTCTTGCGCCATTAAATCCCACACTCACTCTTACACTCACCCAATCACTCAATTGAATCTTCCGGGGCAGCGAATAATCCTCTATAAAAAATTTAAAAAAAAAAAAAACAGTGTGAACACATAGTAGAAGTTAACTTCTTTGGTTTGTATGTATTGAATTGTATAGTTAAGTTTTTTTTTTTTAAGGAAATCTTATATATAATTAACAATTTTATTATCATTATTATTTCAAACTGTGTTTAAAAAAAATAATTTGGATGGAAAAAGTATAAGCATAAACACAATTTTCATTTTCAATACAGAATACTAAAAAAATTTATTGTATTTCATCTTCTTGATGAGGAACAATTGAAGGAGAATCACTAGTTGATTGAATGCGAGCTTTTTCCGGGTTCTATGATCTCACATACACTCAGCTGGCGTTTTTTTACTTTTCACTTTGATATCCTGACAAGTTAATCCAACAAATCCATGCTATTTATTTAAATCATCGTCAGCTTGTCAAATTTCATCATCTTGATGATGAACAACTAAAGGAGATCACGAGTCGATTGAGGGTAAATTCTTTTCCGGGCTCTGTACTCTCGCATACGCTGAGCTTTCGTTTTGCGACGTTTTTTTTTACCTTCGAGGTTCTTTTGCTGCGCTTGTGACATATCTGATGCAATGTCTGGACCAAAAATCTGACTGACTTTAGAATCATGATGATGAACATGGATTGGAATGAATACAACGTTTTTCTGATTATTTTTTTTTATTTGGAATAGCATTCTCAGTAGATTCTGTCATTGTATAGCTTTTAATATTTTCAACTTAGTTCGTAGCATACACTTACTCACATGCAATCGTTAGGTAGAATTAAGGTAACTGTGCATGTGATGATGGCACGTGTTCTAATAACTTTTAATAAAATTTTCATGAAAACGATCCAGATTGGTACAACTTATTAAAAAAAAGTGTGAAATTCTCGGATTTAAGACGCGTGTACAGGACAACGTCTGTGGAGCCTATAATACATATATACTCTTACGAATTTTGTGTAAATAGTGTAAATAATTGGTATTTGAGTGTTTAATGCATTTATATTACTCTATGTTATATTTATTTCATGTTAAAATTGTACTATTCACAAGCAGTACCGCCCCTTACGTTATAATGGCGATTGAATGAGAACTTGGCGAAATCTTGGCGGTAGAGCCAAGTTGGCATCATTTTTGGCGACCAAGTTGGTGGTCCATTTGGCGACCATTTTGGCATTTGTTGGCGAGTTCGGAACCCTCTGGAATCTTCTAGAAAGTAGTAGATCTCTCCACTAGTGTCACGTTCAAAGACACGAGCGGTTATATTTCTAGAAGTTTCTGTCGCGCATATAAAAAGGATGCTCACCGGTACGGCGAAGAGTCTTGATTAAGCCAGCGAGTAGTGAGGATTGTTTTGTCTAGCGATTAGCTCGGCTGCGCTTGTGAATAATCTTTACTTACGTGTATTTTTAAACACTGTTATTGTGTTTGATTGCTGTTGAAGGTGTGAAGACCTTCGGATATTTACTCTGTGAATATTGCCGATGAATCCTGTATTGAAAGGATTGGATTTTCGATAATAAATTCGCATCGCTCTTAAAGATCTAATTATTTTTTCTTTGTGATTGTTTTTGCATAAAATCCTCGAACCCTCGGATCTGCGTAACAGTTTGGTGTCAGAAGTGGGATTTTATGCAAATAACAAAAGCGATGGATGAGCAACTGAAGGCTCTGTTGGAAGGCATCAATGCCTTGAAAAGCGGCCTAGAAGAGACTAAGAATGAGTTAAAGGAGAGAATGCAGAAGGGTCTG